>PVJI01005752.1:0-76607 GCA_004026765.1 Micronycteris hirsuta | reverse complement strand
GTTTTAATTTTTAGTATTTTCTGAAACTATGTGGTTGGACCATATATACATAATGATGTGTGTGCGTGTTTGAGAAGAATTCAGATTCTTCTCTCCCTAAGAGAAATCTGAACCAGTCCGAATAACGTGTTCTTGGTGACTCAATGCCCTCTCTCCCTCCACCCTGTGTGCCTTCCACGGTCCATCACTGCAGCCTCTCCCTGCTTGAATCTCAGCCACTTTCCCTCTCTCACTTCCTGCGATTCCCTGGCAGAACCACAGCTCTGGTGATGATTCCAGCTTGCAGCCTGCTGGGCACCTGCACCCGTCCAGCCCAATGAGGCTGGCATCACACTTCTCTTGTTTCGTTTTATTTCATGACCACGAACCTCAGGTGGAGTCCGAATGCTGTTGGCAATCATATATTACTTAGCCAGGTGAATTTCTCTCCGAATTTCCCAGCCAATTATTTCACATCCTCTTCTCTCTCCTCAAACCTCCAACACCTCCCTTTTTCTGGAATTCACTGTGGATATTACGCGATTAGCAGAGATATTCCACAAACTGTCCCCTTCCCACACCCACCTGCCCATCTCTAAGCCCCCACACTCTGGCTTCCTGCCCGCTGTTACAGGTGAATCATCTACGGTCCTGTCAAGGCTCAGCTCTCTGCCTGTGCATTTGATCCCCTCCCCTCTCCTTACTCAAGGGTACCACTCAGCCATCCTCCCCTCTTTCTGCTACATCAATCTTTTGGCTGTCTACTGGGTCAGGCCCATTAAAATACAAATAAGATGTTTTTCCTTCCACCTTGGCCCTTCTGCTGACTACACTTCACATGGACCTACTGCCCATTTTTTTGCTCCATTTTGCAGCAAAACATCTTCAAAGGAATAATCTATACTTGCTATCTCCAATTCCTTTTTCCCTTAATTGTTTTAATTTAAAAAACTTTAAATTACAGCCTTGACAGGTGTGGTTGGGAATTGGCCGGCAAAGCAAAAGGTCGCCAGTTCAATTCTGGGTCAGGGCACATGCCTAGGTTCCGAGTTCAGTCCCTGGACAGGGAATGTACAAAATGTTTCTCTCTCACATCGATATTTCTCTCCCTGTCTTCCTCCCTCCCTTACTCTCTTTCTAAAATAAATAAATAAATAAATAAAATCTTTTTTAAAAGTTATTTAATCATGGCTTACATTCAATATTATTTTGTATTAGTTCCAGGTGTTCCCATGCTTTTTAAAATCCACTCCAGTCTCACTTTGACTCAACCTCTCCACCAACACTTTCCCTGTTGAGGTCACCATGAGCTTCACGGGACTGAAAACAAGAGCCACTGCTCCATCCTCCACTTCCTTGATCTAGCGGCAGCATTTGAATACACTTAATTATCTCCTCTTCCCTAACAGACTCTTTCTACTTGCCTGCCAGGATGCTCCACCCTCTCGGCTTCTTTTCATCTCACTGGCCACTCCTTCTCGATCCTCTTCACTGATTCCCTCCCTTCTTCCCAGCCTCAGAACGTCGGAGGCCACAGGTTCAGCCCTGGTCTTTTCTCTGCCTCCACTCAGCCTGTCTTGGATTTCGTTCACTGTCATGGTTTTAAAGACCATGCAGCGGCGCGTGATCCTCAAATGTACTCGTACATCTCCCACCCAGACCTCACTCCCGAACCACAGACTCTATAGCCAATGGCCAACTCAACTTGGCTGTCTAATAGGTATGTCAAATTCCATATGTCCAAAAATAACGCCTGCCTCACCTGAAGTCTTCTTCTCCCTCCCCATCAACAACTCTGCCCTTCCAGTTGCTCAGATGAAAACCTTTAAGCCTCTCACACCCACATCCAGTCCATCAGAAATAGCCCGTGGGCCTCACCTCCAATGTCCAGACGCTGACTCCTTCTCACCACCTCCACCACCTCCAGCCTAGTCCAAGGCACGATCATCTCTTGCCTGGATTACCGCAACAGCTTCCTAACTGCTGGCCTCCCTGCCTCCACCCCTGTCCCCCCGAAAGTTCTCCTCCCAACATGGCAAAGAGCGATTCTTTTAAAATATAGGTTAGATCACGTCACTCTCCGTTTCAAAAACCAGTAATGACCCTGTGTCAGTCAGATGACCTAGGTTATGCTGCGGTGACAAATAACCCCAACATTTCAGTGACTTAAAATGGTGATCATTTCTTTTTCGTGTACTACATCCATCTCAGGCAGGCTACTCATCACTGTCACTGCTCAGGAACTTGACATTTTAAAAAAATTTTTAAAGATTGTATTTATTTTTTTTAGAGAGAAGGGAAGGGAGGGAGAAGGAGAGGAGGAGAAACATTGACTGGTTGCCTCTCACATGCCCCTAACCAGGGACCTGGCCTACAACCCAGGCATGTGCCCTGACCAGGAATTGAACCAGCAACCTTTCCATTTGCGGGCTGGTGCTCAAGCCACTGAGCCACACCAGCCAGGGCAGGGAATCGGCTTTCAGCTCAGGACACCATTTCCAGCGTTTCTGGTCACATTGGCAGAGGGGTAAAAACTCCAGAAGACCATGGCTGGTAATTAAATATTCCTAAAGTGAATTCTCAAAACTCAGTGACCAGAACGAGTCACATGGCGTGGCCAAACCCTAAGAAAGCCAAAAAGTGCCACCCTGCCCTGGCTGGTGTAGCTCAGTGGATTGAGCGAGGGCTGGGAACCAGAGGGTCACCTGTTCAGTTCCCAGTTGGGGCACAAGCCTGGGTTGCAGGCCAGGTCCCCAGTGGGGGCCATGCGAGGGGCAACTGTACATTGCTCTTTCTCTCCTTCTCTTTCTCCCTCCCTTCCCCTCTCTCTAAAAGTAAATAAAATCTTTAACAAAAAGAAAAACAAATAAGTGCCACCCTGCTCTGTGCTGGAGGACAGAGAGCCAGAAAGACTCGGTGAGCTGTACACATGCCCCGCCCCACCCCGTGGTGCTCACAATGGAAGCCAAGTTCTCAGGACAGCTGGTGAGGTTCTGCCTTAGCAGCCCCACCCTCGCCTGTGGGGGTGCAGTCGCACCCGAGGGCCCGCCCCTCTGCCCGCTCAGCTCTTCCTTTCACATATCTGCCTGACTCGTTCCCTCCCCCCTACACTGACCACTGCATTTACCCTGAACCCACCCCACTCTCCACACACACCCCTGAATGAAAATTCGCGAGGGATGGGCTGGCGGGTGCTTCTGTTTTGTTCACCGATAAACCCCAGGAGCACAGATCAGGACCTGGGCAAGGTAGGGGCTTAGAAAGTATTGGTTCAATGAGCAAACCTCACTAGCAGTCAGGAAAGTACAAACTAAACCCACAGAATACCACTGCACACCCATCAGATGACAAAATGTACAAGTCCTGCAAAAGGAAGCCCTGGTGGGGGTCTAGGGCAGCAGGATTTTCTGCACTGCTGTAGAGCCCAAATCAGTACAACCACTTCGGACTCAGTAGTCAAGTCCCAGAAAAGCACAGACAATTCAGCAATTTCATTTCCCAGCATTTACCTCGGAGAAACTCTTCCACTTGTGCTGAGAGTCACACACGCACAGGTGTTAATAATGACATTTCTTATAGTAGAAAAAAATAGAAAACAACTGGAATGTCCATCATCAGGACAATTGATAAACCATTGTCATATGCAAGGGAGTATCACAAAGCAGTTGAAGTGGGTTTAATTTACATGCGTCGACTTCCAGTCTCCAGTCCAGCACGTAAGGAGTTTAGAAATTGCTCTCATTCACACAATGAGAAAAAAGCTGAGCAAACTGAAAATCAGCAACTATTCTTAGAGCCGTCAGAGAACTGAGGTCACAGGGCAAACCGCTGACCCAAAATTTGGAGAGGCAGACAAAAAGGTACAGAGAAGCAAAACTCACCTGAGCAGAAACTTCCACGGGAACCAGTCCAGGCGAGGGAAACCTAAACTGGAATTGATGAATAGCTGGAGGCTCAGTGTGGACAAGTTGAGAGTTAAAAACTCTAGGAGGGCGCACCCCAGGCGTTCCGTACTTTTTGACACGCCCTGAGCTCAGGTGAAACCATTTCACCAGAGCCTGACCTGGGGAAGAGAAATAAATACCCAGCTGCAGCCTCTTCTAGCCTTGACTCACCTAAAGGAACCGAGGAGGTCGGAGCCCACGTGCACGGGCTCACAAAAGACCTGAGAGCTAATAACCTACACTGCACACATCATACACTAATTGCAGAAAATCAAAGACAAAGAAAAATCTTGGAAAAAGCCAGAGGATGAGAACTTAATAGATAGTGAAGCAAGGAAAGAACCGCATAGAACTTCTCTTTGGAAACCACGCAGGCGAGAAGACAGGAGAGTGAAATATTTAAAGTGCTGAAAGAAAAAACCCACCAACTTAGAATTCTGCATCCAGTGAAATTGTCCTTCATGAGTCTAGGGGAAAAAAAGACTTTCTTAGACAAACAAGTGTTGAGAGAATGTGTTGCTGTAGACCTGCCTTGCCAGAAATGCTGAGAAATTCTTCAGAGGATAGGAAAATGATACTGGTCAGAAACACAGGTCCACAAAGCAAGCAAGAGCATTAGAGAAGAAATAAGAAGTCAAAGTAAAATAACATACCTGTAGCAATATCAAAAAAACAAACAACAACAACAAAAAAACGCATAAAGGAAAAGGCAGTTTTCAAAATGACATTTAGTCCTGGCTGCTGTGGCTCAGTGGATTGAGGGCCAGCCTGTGAACCGAAAGGTCACTGGTTCGATTCCCAGTCAGGGCACATGCCTGGGTTGCAGGCCAGGTCCCTGGCTGGGGGCGTGTGAGAGGCAACCACACATGGATGTTTCTCTCCCTTACTTTCTCCCTCCCTTCCCCTCTCTCTAAAATTAAATAAATAAAATCTTTTTAAAAAAGGAAGAACAAAATGACATTTATATGAATTATAAAAACATGCCAAACAGCAACCTAGGTATTATGTAGAGCGATCATAAAAACACTCACTAAAAAGGATTAAATCAACTTTGCCCTTTGGGGAGGTAGCAGGAGTCTGGCATGAGAATAATTTCTTGGCTGTGTTTGTAAGACTTTATTTCTTTTGAAAATATCTGAAACAAATATGAAAAAACAACATTCTCAAAATCTATCGTCCATTATCTTCTGTACTTGTTAAGAAAAAGATTTTTTTATTTTTTAAAGATTTTATTTATTTATTTTTAGAGAGAGGGGAAGGGAGGGAGAAAGAGAGGGAGAGAAACAGCAATGTATGGTTGCCTCTCACATGGCCCTCACTGGGGACCTGGCCTGCAACCCAGGCATGTACCCTGACTGGGAATTGAACTGGGACCCTTTGGTCCCCAGCCCGCGCTCAATCCACTGAGCTACACCAGCCAGGGCCAGATTTTTTTAAATATTTAAAAAAAAAAACAGTAGCCACGGGATCCTTAGAATATTACAAAACTTCACTTTCTCTTTCTTCTCATTTTTTAAGCCAAAGCTCTGGCACCTCACTTACAAAGCCCTTTTCACCAGCAGGCGTAAGTTAAGCCACATCACAGCAAGACCAGTGTCCTTTGCTCAGTAAGCAGAGGCCCCATGCGCTGTGCAGAGGATCTCGTGTCCTCGCAGCTGAATTTAATAGGATTTAAGATCCAGTGTAAGAAACAGCTCTTTGAAATGCACCCCTTTTTCAGTGTGGAGAAAATTTTCATCTGCTTTCAATCCCCATGAAAAGCTTGGGTATCAGTGCTTCTGATCACCCTGGGTGGGCTGTTGACAACCAATACCTTCAGTTTATATCACTTTAAAAAAAAACAAACACTATTTTGATCTTTCAGAGATAAAATGTAAACACGTCTAAATCAATAAAATGGTTTCATGAAAGTAAACAAGAACTGTTCACTGCAATTGTCCCATTTGGTCAAGACCATTAACATGTTTCTAGGCCCAGACGATGGTGGAATCCTACAAATATCATTAAATCCAAGTTGAGAAAAATACAAAGTCACAGAAGCCAAGTATTTCAAATCCATTACAATATACCTTAGAATCTTTTGACATTTCACCAGGGTAGAACCCTCAAAGTCACCCGGTCAGGTTTTTTGGTGTCAGAGTCTTAATTATTATTGGCGACCGTTTTGGGTTGCACTGTGTCCCTCAAAAAAGGTATGTTGAGGTCCTAATCCCTACCCCTCAGATTGCGACCGTGTTTGGAAATATGCTGGTCGCAGAGGTAGGTAGTTAAGGCTTTCTCTCTCTGCAGGTGTAGACCTTGAAGCCCAGCTGCTTCTCCCTTCTCAGGCACAGGACAAGTTTGACCGCACCGCTCCCCACCGAGGTGTGGCTGGGACCCTCCCTCAGCCTTGAACCCTTCGCCCCACTGTCTCATGACAAGAGAACAGTTGCGCCTGGAACAGCCAGTGCTTTGAAAAGTCATGTGAGGTATGCCCTCCACCCGTGGGAGCCAGCAAATAGAAGGATGTAGAGCTGCAGGGGCAGTGAGGGTACCAGGAGGCAGAGAACCTTTTGCCCTTTTGTTCTCTCTGTTTGGCCCAGGAGGACTAGCTGTCCTGTAAATAGGAACCCTGTAACAATGGCATTTAAAATGTGGAATATTTTAATACCTGGGCATATATTGTATCGATTTTGATAGACTAAACTCAGCTCTCGGTAACTAAAGTAGGATTTTTCTAATTGGAAATAAACCGTTTTATATATATACACAGGTTTTTTCTGAGAGAAATAAAATCTGATCTCTCTTCCTCCAACGAGCTGAAGTTTCATTTCATGATAACCCACCGCTTCAGTTGCGTGTCTTTGCATGTGCATGTTCACGAATCAGCTGCACTTCCCCAAACACGTTGTTTTTGGAGGATTCTGAGCAGGAAAAATTAACAGACTGATTTCTCATCTAAACACCAAAACCACGCAACCTAAAAAACAATTTAAGAAACTCCAATGGAACAAATGTTTGAAATAACTCATCACTTAGTTTTTGTAGAGGTTGTGGCACAACAAAAAGATTTCACGGCCATTTATGGAAAAGGAAACTTATCTTTCAAGAAGTGTATTGGCTCAATGCCCTGGCTGGTGTAGCTCAGTGGATTAAGCGCGGGCTGGGGACCAAAGGGTCACCAGTTCGATTCCCAGTCAAGGCACATGCCTGGGTTGCAGGCCAGGTCCCCAGTGAGGGCCATGTGAGAGGCAACCATACATTGCTCTTTCTCCCTCTCTTTCTCTCTCCCTTCCCCTCTCTCTAAAAATAAATAAATAAAATCTTAAAAAAAAAAAAAGAAGTGTATCAGTTCACCTTCAAATTCACCAAAGCTGGAACCGCTCTGGCCAAGGAAGGTCTTTCCTGAGGGGATTTCTGAGGGAATTTCTTTGCATATCCTGCTCCCCCGACTCCTACATAGGTGTTCTATCTGTAGCTTGAAGCGATGAAAAGTAGTTCATTCTTGGTTTTTATGTAATAAAATATTACAATTAAGTTATTTTGGTCTGAGTCCAACGATGTCATGGAATTTGGAGGGTTTCTGGTGGCTGCCAAGACCGTTAGGACCATTAGGCACCCGTGTATCAGGGTCATCTCTGTTTCAAAGTCCATTATTTAATATTGCTTATCTAAAAGGTTGATGTCTTTAGAGGATCATTTGGCTCATTCTCAACTTGGCTAATATACAAATAATTTCACAAATATCTGTCACCGTAGTTGTCTATAAAGATCTGAGTCAGGATCCGGACCTTGAGATCATTAATGTGTCACCGCGTTAACCAGATGCACCCTTCAGCATCTCTGCATCCCAAACAATCATCACCTTGTCGGATAAATGCGACACACACTCGCGACGTGGCAAACCGATTTTTAAAATTCACTTCCCCTTCATTACACATCTCAGGCTGATCAGTAGTCTAAGTTGTAGTTCCTTGTCATTAATGCACATTAATGAGAGCCTTTGTATAAAAAAAAGGAAAGCCGAAGAAATGGAAAAACATTAAAAGATTTTTTTTCATAAAAAGATAGGTTGTGTTTCCAATGAAAACATTCAAGAGGGATCGTATCAACGCAATACATTATCACAAAGGATAAAACGCACTTACCGTCTGCACTGTACCCTGCTGCTCTCTGCACTGCAGACAGGTGCCAAGGCCACATCAGCCAAATCATTGCCATGCTGACTGATGGCCCCTTTGTAAACCTGTCCCTTGTAAAGGAACACAAGCTGATTTTTTTATTCATTAAAAAGAGCCAAGTGGCCCTGGCTGGTGTGGTTCAATGGACTGAGTGCCGGCCTGTGACCCGAGAGGCCTCTGGTTCGATTCCCAGTCAGGGCACACGCCTGGGTTGCGGGCCAGGTCCCCAGTGTGTGGGGCGTGTGAGAGGCAACTGATCAATGTATCTCTTGCACATTGCTGTTTCTCTCCCTCTCTTTCTCCCTCCCTTCCCCTTTCTCTGAAAGTAAATAAATAAAATCTTTATTATATTTTTAAAGATTTTATTTATTCACTTTTAGACAGAGGGGAAGGGAAGGAGAAAGAGAGGGAGAGAAACATCAGCGTATGGTTGCCTCTCACATGCCCCTCACACCGAGGGGACTTGGCCCAAAACCCAGGCATGTGCCCTGATTGAGAATCGAACTGGCAACCCTCTGGTTCGCAGGCTGGCGCTCAATCCACTGAGCCACACCAGTCAGGGCAAATAAAATCTTTAAAAAGAAGAGCAAAGTGATTCCTTCATGTATATCTTAACTCAAAATTCAAACCTTTTCATTTGTTCACAAAGGCTAGAACATCCGCACTATCTATAATAATGATAGTACGTCTGTCACAAATATTTGTCCCTTCTTATACAGGGTGTTTGCCTGGGTGCAGAGCACTTTGGACCTGATCAACGCCTTGGCAGCCCCACCCCTGCTTTGCATTTGCAAGGCACTCCTTTGAGGCTGGTGAGTGAGTCGGAGAACAGACTTGAAGAGGGGCAGGTGCATCTTGAGTGACTTCTGCCCAGCACTGTGATTTGCCAGTGAAGACATGAATGCGTGGCCGAAGGGTTAATCAATAATTATTAAGCCAGAGATTTAACAGGAAGGGTCCTTCCAGATAAAGTAGATAACTATTATGATTATCTGGGGGTGGGAGTGGGGAATCAATGTAGAATCTTATTTCTCTTCATACACAAAATAAAATTTCAATCATTTAAAGATTAAGTATAACAAATAGCCCTGGCTAGTGTGGCTCAGTGGATTGAGCACTGGCCTGTGAACTAAAGAGTCACAGTCAGGGCACATGATTCCCAGTCAGGGCACATGCCTGGGTTACAGGCCGGGTCCCCAGTGGGCGGCGAGCAAGAGGCAACCACACATTGCTGTTTCTCTCCGTCCTTTTCTCATTCCCTTCCTCTCTCTCTAAAAATAAATAAAATCTTAAAAAAAAGATTAAGTATAACAAATAAAAACATTTAGACCTGGGGAAATTAGCTGACTGCTTACCTTTTCAGTCTTCCAACCTGAACATGTTAAGATGGCCCCAGGGCCAGGCCTCGGCTGTCTTCCCCTCTCTCTGCACTCACAGCTCGGGTGCCGCCTCTGTGCTCACCACTTGAAATAAAACTAACACTGACACCTCCCAGCATCCCTCTGGCGCAGACCCCTGCCCAGAACACAGCACTCAACGGATCTACGTGCCAACCTGGGAGCCTGAGGGGCACCTTAAGCTCAGCAGCGCCCAACCCAAACTTCTGCCTTCTCCGCCTCCCACCTGCTCCTTCCCTGGGCTTCCTCATCTCGGTGGGAGGCAGGTCATCCTTCCAGCCAGAAACCTCGGGATCAGCCTTGATCCTTCTGTTACACGCCCCACATTCAATCTGTGAGCGAGTCCGACCTTTGAGATAGGTCCCGGCTGTCTCCACTTCTAAGCGCCTCCAGTGCTTGTACCCTGGGCCTGAACACCGCCCCCTCTCACCGGGATTATGGCACAGACCTCCTCAGTCCTCTCCCCACCCCCAGTCTGGTCTCACTACAGCCACCGAAGTGATTGTCAGGTGTTGCCTTCCTCCTCTCGAGCTCCTCCATGGACTCCCAGTTCATTCAGGGAAACCTGGAGGCTTGGCCAGGGGCCTACAAACCCCATGGGACTCGGCCCTGGTTTTCTCCTTCAGTCACATTGGCCTCCTGCTGATTATTCCCACAAACCTAGCTGGTTAGGTGTGGCAATGCAGGACATTGGCATTTGTCATCCTTTGTCTGGAGGGTCCTGTTGTGAGTTGAATTGTGTGTCCCCAAAGGCACTACGTCTAAGTTCTAGTCCCAGTACTGGTGAGTATGACCTTATTGGGAATCAGGGTCTTTGCAGAGGCAGTCAAGGTTAGATGAGGTCCTACGGATGAGAGGGGCCTTCACCCCGGTGACTGGGGACCTTACGAGGAGGGAGAACCTCAGAGACCCAGAGAAGACACACAGGCACGTAGGCCTTGTGGTGACAGAGCAGACACCGGGCGGATGCAGCTGCAAGCCAGGATGGCCAGCGACCGCCAGGAGCAGGAGAGACAAGGAGGGACCCTCCCCTGCAGCCTCCCAAGAGAGCGCAGCCCTGCCAACACCTTGAGGTTGGACTTCCAGCCTCCAGACTGTAAGGGAGCACGTGTTGGTGGTTTTCCAGGGGCGTCCAACCTGCGGCCCGTGGGCTGCGTGCGGCCCGGGATGGCTATGAATGTGGCCCAACACCAAATTGTGAATTTACTTAAAACATTATGAGATTTTTTTTTAAAGATTTTATTTATTTATTTTCAGAGAGAGGATAAGGGAGAGAGAAAGAGCAATGTATGGTTGCCTCTCACATGGCCCTCTCACCAGGGACTTGGCCCGCAACCCAGGCATGTGCCCCGACTGGGAATCAAACCGGGACCCTCTGGTTCCCAGCCCGCGCTCAATCCACTGAGCTACACCAGCCGAGCTCATTATGAGATTTTTTTGTGTGTGATTACGTGTCACAATGCATTAAATATGTGGCCTAAGACAACTCTTCTTCTAGTGTGGCCCAGAGACGCCAAAAGTCTCTGGCGTATTGGACACTCTTGGACACTCCTGCTAAGCCATCCAGCTTGTGGTCACTGTGGCAGCCCCTGGAAACTAATACCGCCGCCCCCCATCGTTAGAAGCTTCCTGCTGTTACCCGCCTGGAGGTGTGTTCAAGCAGGGCCCCCAGGGCTACCGGGCTCTGCTCCACGACTTCTCAGGTCACCTGCAGGCCCCCCCCCCCATTCTCCTTCCAAGTCTCTCAGGGTGACACAGGCTGTTCTCCTTCCCTGGGCTTTTGCCGCTGACTCCCCAAAGGGTGGACACCGTTTCCTGACTTTCGCATTTTGACGATACCGCTCAGGGTCCTGAAGCAATGTGGACGCCTCAGGGAGGAGGCAAGGGACGTGGGTAGAGAACCACAAACATTAGTTCTCCAAGGTTTTTCAAGATGTTATCTTGCTCCATCAACGGGTGGACCAGTTGCTGGAGGGAACACAGACCTTAACCCACTTGTAACTGGTACTTCCTCCCTCTCTCCTTTCTCTGCATTCAGTTCCTTCAGCTGTCCTCCGTGACAAAGAAGCAAAAATGGCAGGAACTGGTGATACCGATGGGATAAGTCATGTAGTGAACAGGCTTCCTGCCCTGCAAAGGTCTGAACACGAGGAAGTCAGGACTTGCTATAATGGGCCCGGAACATCACGACTCGGCTCTGACATTCACACGTGGCTGCTCCGGGTAGAGCCGCTGCCTCGCACCCCCAACTGTGGGCTGATGACTCAGCAGGCAGAGGCTTGGTGGGAGGCATCAGATGGGGAGCCGTGAAGACAGTCCCAAAGACCAACAGCAGGACAGAGGGCTGGGTCCCTGGGGGGACCTACTCCAGGAGCAGATGCGGAGAGCTCAGCAGAGTGAGGACCCTTTGAGTACTGGAAACAAAACGGTGGTTGGCTTTTGTCTTACTGAAAAATGGTGCATCTTCCTCTACATTATACTTTGGTTCATATTACTATGCATTCATTATACTTTGAGTATACTTTGCATATAGTTCTGTAGGAAGCGGTAATAAGCAGACCCTCCTATAGCGTTGCCAGAAGAGAAGGGAGGAGAGAGGGAGAAATCCTTACAGAGAAAATAGAATCAAGGTAGGGAGCTAGTCTGTGCCAGAGTCTGCGTGAATTTCCAGCATCACCATTGCTGTGACAAATGTAGCTGCTGTTCTGTGGGCTCATGTGTGACACATCGTTTTTTGGCAAGAGCTACGTCCTGAGAACTCAAGTGCTGTCTGTGACCTGTCATCCCCCAACCCCTCCCTCCCCAGCTCCTGAGTGATTCTGCTCTCCACACCTCTAGTGCTGACAGCCCTGAGGAGCCCCCACCCCGCCCCGCCCCGCCCGGTGAATGGGGTT
Source organism: Micronycteris hirsuta (assembly GCA_004026765.1). Classification (NCBI taxonomy): domain Eukaryota; kingdom Metazoa; phylum Chordata; class Mammalia; order Chiroptera; family Phyllostomidae; genus Micronycteris; species Micronycteris hirsuta. The sequence continues at coordinate 64,233 of PVJI01005752.1, read as the reverse complement.
TCGGATGTGGGGAGATTCAGTAAATACAGAGGCTGGCGCAGATGTTTTGCAGGTATTAGGACAAAAGACACCCAGGCAAGCAGGGACTCGCTTTGTGGGGCTCAAATACTTGAGGGCAGTGGTTCATTTCTATTCTAAGTCTCTGTACTTCTGAGCCACTTGAATCGGGGTGGCAGAACTCGGACTTGCGCACAGCGACGTGGCTGCCTGGGCACAGCTCATTCCCAGGGGAAGTGCCACCGAGCCTGCGGTGGCTGGCTTTCCTGCCAAAGCCAAACACAGCTGTGCCACAGGGAGGCCCCGCCTCAGCACCTGCCGCCTGGCTTTGTGTCCTGGGGAGGCTCGGGCAGGAGAGATGAGAGTCACTGCTTGAGACCCCAGAGTGTGGTTTTTGGGACAGCGAAGCAAGGATGGAAGCATCTCCTTCTGCCTCTCTGCCTCCATTTCCTTCCCAAGCCCTTTGTCCCTGGAAAACTGAACAAAAGTCCTCAACATGCAAGAATGTGAAGGATGGAAATGCCCCCTAAAAGGTTCAGAAACCACAGCAAGCCAGGGAAGAGCGCAGTTGTACCAGCCGGTCCCTCTGAACCAGGCCACGGCATCTGTGGTGACAAGGGAGAGAAGTGTTGACAAGGACTTGCTGTCCAGGAATTTTCCTTTATCCAGTGACAACTCCATTCATCTCACCGAGCTTTGAGAAGAGCTCTGGGCTGGCTCTGCCCTGGCCCCGAGCCCCTGTGAGCCACAGGGTACCGGCAGCTGGGAAGGCAAACCTGTGCCAGCCAGCTGGGGCTGGAGAGAAAGGCAGGGAGGCAAGCCAGCCTGGCAGAGCCAGCCGGCAGGGAGGGCCCAGCAGGCAGGGCCAGGCCAGGAGGTCAAGGGACTCAGGGCAGCTCCCACAGTGCCCCCTGGTGGCTAAGGGAAGCCCTAGGCTCCCCCGAACCTCAACCTCCACTCCAGCCCAGGATGAGCAGGAACTGCTAGCTCACCTACCAGCTCACCTCCTGCCCAGTTAAGGAGTCCAGGATGAGATCCCGGAGCAGGGAAAGGATTAACCGGAGTGGGCCCCTCCTTACCTCGTGTTCCCTGCAGGGCTCTCATGCCCTCCCCCGGCCCTAACCCTGACTTGTACCCTATGGTGGTGGATGAAGGGGCACCTTGCTCTCATGCCAGGGTAGAGTAGGAATAGCTGGAGCTGCACCAGCTGGAGGAGGGCTTGGGGTCCTTTCTGGCCCCGTAGCCCCGGGCATGGCATGTCTGGAGTCCTGCTTCCCACGGGCAGACAGAGTTCATGCTGACTGGGGAGGGTTTCCGGTCCAGCCCAGGTTTCAGCTGAGCAGAGGGAGCACCTTCGGCAGCCCTGACTGTACCCTGAGGGCTCTTTTCTTTAGGATAACAAGAAGTACAGCCAAGGGTGAGGCAGGGTGCTGGGGGTGGCCACAACATCTGAGCACATTCTCTGAAATCACCACCTTTCCAAAAACCTTTAAGGTGACATGTTGACAGGTGTTATGACAGATGAAAGTGACACCTTTTCAACAAACGGTGCTAGGACAACTGGATGTCCACATGCAACAGCTTACAGAGAAATGAATTTAAGTGGATCAGAGACCTAAGTCTAACAGCCAAACTATTAAACCCTTAAAAAGAAACATAGTTATAGCCCTGGCTGGTGTGGCTCGGTGGATTGAGTACTGGCCTATGAACTAAAGGGTCACTGGTTCAATTCCCAGTCAGGGCACATGCCTGGGTTGCAGGCCAGGTCCCCAGGAGGGGGCATGTGAGAGGCAACCACACATGGATGTTTCTCTCCCTTTCTTTCTCCCCCCCTGCCCCTCGATCTAAAAGAACCTTTTGTGCAGCAAAAGTCACTACCAAGAAAGTGAAAAAAACGAACCTACAGAACGGGAGAAAATATTTGCAAATCTCATCTGACAGTATCCAGAAAATATAAACAACTATAACTCAGCAACAAGGTAAATGACCCAATTTAGAAAATGGCCAAAAGACTTGAAGACATTTCATCAAAAGTAAATAGCCAATAAGCACATGTTTAATGAAATGCAAATCAAAACAATAATGAGATACCACTTCATATCTGCTGCAATGGGAATAATAAAAAAATGGAAAATAACAAATGTCGATAAGAATATGGAGAAATTGCAACCTTCGTACCTTCCTGATGGGAATATGCATAGTGCAGCCACCGTAGACGACAGTCTGGTGATCCCTCAGAAAGTTAAATAGAGAAGTGCCATGTGACCCAGCAATTCCACTAAGGACATGTTGAACAGAATTGAAAGCAAGCACTCAGAGATATGTATACACCAGTGTTCATAGAGATATTATTACTAATAGTCAACAGGTAGAAACAATCCCAGTGTCTCCCAACACATAAATGGATAAACAAAGGTGGTATATCCACAAAATGGAGTACTATTCAGCTATTAAAAAGGAATGAAGTATTGACACATGTAAAAACCTCGAAAACACTATGCTAAGTGGAATAAGCCAGACCCCCCCAAAATGATATTGTACAAGACCTTTATATAAAATACCTAGAGTAGGCAAATTCATAGAGAAAGTAGTAAAAGTCACCAGAGGTTAAAGAGGAGCAGGAATGGGAGTTCTTGCCTAACAGGTGTAGTTCCTGTTTGGGATATCGAGTTCTGGGAAATAGTTAATGTCATGGTTATACAATGCTTTGGATGTAGTTAATGCCACTGAATTGTACACTTGAACATGGTTAAAGCGGTAAATTTTGCTATGCATATTTGGCTGCAATTAAAAACGAAGGACTAGGGCATTGTCTTGCACAGTCACTGCTCCCCAATAGGAGCAGGGGCCCTACAGAAGTCTGACTCAAGGAAGCTGCCCCACTTAGGCCTGCACATGCCCCGCTCACAAATGTGCAGGCCTGACCGCAGTCTGGGGCCACCGGGCGAGCCGTAAGGAAACTGTCAGCAGCGAGAGCCGGTCCCAGAAGTGGTGGCTGTGTGAGGCTGATGGTGCAGGGTTTTAATTGCTCCTGAATTAATGTGCTTATTTCTCACCCCTGGGGCACCTGGGTTTAATTACTGTCTTAGGTCACATATGCAAATGAGTCTGCTATTATCCCTGGTCCCAGCAGACAGCAGGTATCCTGATTGCCAAGCCCTCACACTTTGCAGCAAGATGGGAAGGAAGAAGCGAGATGCGGCTGGCCAGATGGCCTCCGTTAAGGAGGGAGGAGCATCATTAGATAAAGGTGGCACCTGGCTGCCGAGGATGAGCAGGAGAGCTCAGAGGTTGTCTGGGGAGTCCTTGCTACCTTAAGGCACAGGGAGACTGGCTGCCAGTGGCCGAGAAGCCCTGGAGTACCAGATCTCACGGAACCCTCTGGGATAGAGGGTTTTCATGGAAAAGGAACGAACAGGGAAGAGAGCTTGCAGAAGAGACCATGGACCAGGGGTTGCCGGGTCAAAGGTCAGAACTGGCCAGGTGTGCAAGGGAAGCAGGCAGGCGGCCCACAGCCGCAGCCTGTGTCGCCTTCTAAGGAGTGCAAGCCCACTGTCCATTTTCCAATCCATCATCATCCGGACACTAATTTTTACAAGAAATCTGTTTAGATTTTGACAGAATTTTTTAAAAACACTGGTGCCGGGGGCGGGCGGTGGGGGTTGACTGGGAAGGGGCTCAGAATACTCTTGGCGGCGGGGGAGGGGCTGGAAACGTCGTGGCTGTGGTGCTGGCTGCCCGGGTGTCTGTGAAAACACACCAGACTGAACGCCGAGTGGGTGCCAGTTAGTGCGTGCCAACTACACCCCAGCAGGTCGGGCCAGTGGGTCCCAGCGCTGCGCCCTGGGTCGCCTCGAACATCCCACTCCACTCTCCTCTGTGTATTCATGGCCACGACTGCTTCACATGCTCTGAAGACCTCCCTCCCTGTTCCCTGTACCCCGCACCTCACTGGTGTATCATCAGCACCTGACTGTTGGATTCACTTTAAGAGAGAACCTAAGCTGATGTGATCCCTCCGTAATAACCCGAGGTCGTGCTATCCTATTGGTGCCATTTTACAGATGGGCAAACTGGGGCACACTCAAAGGGCCAGCCTCCTGGCCCACGTCGTCCGGCTCCACTAGTGCTCTCAGCCGCCGCCCTGCCCATCCTGTGGCTGCTGATGGGGGGCAGGTGTTGGCACCTCCACTGCTTGCAGGATAGCAGGCTGGGCTATGTCAGCAGGCCCCAGCACCTGAGCCGCGGCCAAGAACCAGGCTCCTGCCCGGCCCCCTCCCTGCAACATGGCCCAGCTTTGCGGACAGTGCGATGGCATTCGCTCACCATTTTTCAGTCTCAGCTGCTTTCATTTAAAAAAAGGACCAGGGGGTTTTCAGGGAAAGCCTGGCCCTGGTCACCAGCAGCCCTGCAGTTCCTTACTCTGCACCAGTGGTTCTCAAGCTCGGCTGCTCGTGGGAGTCAGCTGGGGAGCTTTAAACATCGCTGATGCTTTCCTTGTACCCCGTGATGGAGGCACCCGGTCTGGGCGATCTGGGCTCTAGAGGCCTCCCGGGTGAGGGCACTGCACGGCCTGATCCTGATTAGAGAACCACTGCCTACGCTCCCGCTGGTGGTTGCTTGAATGGCAGAGACGGAGAAATGTGGAACTTGGAGGACACACAAGACAGACACACTTTGTGGAAAAGTGTTGGTGATATTAAGTTAAAGAAAAGGAGCCCTGGCTGGTGTGGCTCAGTGGTTGAGTGCTGGTCTGCGAATCAAGGGGTTGCTGGTTCGGTTCCCGGTCTGGGGCACATGCCTGGGTTGCGGGCCAGGTCCCCAGTAAGGGGTGTGTGAGAGGCAACCACACATTGATGTTTCTCTCCCTCTCTCCCTCCCTTCTCCTCTCTAAAAAATAAATAAAATCTTAAAAAAAAAAAAAGAAAAAGAAAACACATAAAGCGAGCCCAGAGATGGGAAACATGTGCTAACAAAGATGTTTGCTTTAAAAACAAAGTTCCCACCCGGGCTGCTGTGGCTCAGTGGACCGAGCGCTGGCCTGCGATCCAAAAGGTCACGGACTCAGTTCCCAATTAGGGCACGTCCCTGGGTTGCAGGCCAGGTCAGGCCCCCAGTGGGGGGCCGCGCGAGAGGCTTCCTGTTTTCCTGGAAACATGGACTTGTTTCCTGTCTTGCTTCAGACAGGGTCCCAGGAAAAGGTCCCTCAGTCTGCAAATCTCCTGGCGCACCTCTGCCAGGCCGTGTAAGGCCCAGGCCTCGCTCCTGCCGGCTCACGAGCTGTCAGTCTGTGGTCCTCGCCTGTCAAGCCCAGCTCGCCGCCTTCTTTCACGGAGGAGCCTATCTCAAAGGTCTCCTACCCACACTTGCCCTTGAACCCAAGGGGGCTAAATGCCTGTCTCTGCCAGCCACTTGCTTTAAAAATTAGTTAGAAATGCTGACATTAAACCAAGCTTAAAAGTATTGCCAACTTGCTGCTTTCCAGTTGGGAAAACACACTCCAGTAAGACTGTCAGGCCAAGTTGGATCACTGACTTCCCTCCAGAATCAGTTTTCAGGCGGAACCCGGGAAGGGCTAGTGGTCTGGGCTGTTTCTGGGAGGTGCACCGCGTTAAGGGAAGCAGGGCTCTGTCACTGTCATGCTCTGGAGACTGATGTGTCAACCACAGTCCCGTTATTAAGATACTCATCTAGGTATGACGGTGAAGCCACTTCGCAGACATGGTTGGAGCCACTCGTCAGCTGATTTTAGGTAAGAAGGACGTGCACCGGACTGACTGCGTCAGCTGGGAGGTCTTCTTAGATCAGGGCTCGAGGTTTCTCCCAGAGAAATTCTACCTGTGAACTTGCCCTTCACCTGTGCCTGTGGAACTGTCCTGGTCACCTTCCCTATGGATTTTGGATTTCCTCAGCCAAGCCCCACAATCATGTAAGCCAAGTCCTTGTGATAAATCTCCTAATACATGGTTCTGCTTCTTGGGTTAAATCCTGATAGGTAAGCAATAAATAAGAATGTCCACCAGGGGGCATCCAAGTGGTTCTGTGTGTTTGTATTTGTTCTCATCAGAAGACATGCTCACTGATTTTTAGAGAGAGGGGAAAGGAGGGAGAGAGAGGGAAATATCAATTGGTTGCCTCTCATATGGACCAAACCTGCAACCTAGGCATGTGTCCTGACCAGGAATTGAATCTGGGACCTCCTACCAACTGAGCCATACCAGCCAGAGATTGACTGTGCGTTCATTAAAACATAACTAGTAGACTTTCATCAAATTATTGTAGAGGAAGAAAAATAAAATGCTAATAAGAAACCAAACTTCAAGGGGCAGACAGCCACTAAAGCATCTTCCTTCTGTCTCAAAAGCAAACACCTTGCCTCATTGCTCTGGGGCAGAGCTTCCTGCAGCGCTCACGTGTGCACCGGCCCTCCCTACATGCAGTGGGCCAACCACATGTAACTGCTGAGCCCTTGCAATAAGGCCCGTGCAACTGAGGAAGGGAAGTAAAATATAACTCCTCTGAATAGGGTTCTGAGACCCTTGAGGTGCAGGGACTCCCCAAGCCACCTTCAAGCCACTTTTACCCACCTCCCCCGGAACAGGGAGCATGGCTTCCAGCTTGCCCAGGATGGTTCCTCACTCCAGTCCCTCTGGTTGGGACAACACAGTCATGTGACCCAGAAGCCACTGCTCTTGACTGGTAAACCACAACCACTGCATTTGTATTTCTTCCAATGAGACGCACACACTCAAAGTCACTCTGCCTGCCAGACGGCCCAACCTGTACCGAAGGACATGTCCTCTCACCTAAACTGCTTCCCAAGGACTTGGGCAAATGTCCACAAAGTCGTCGTCCCTTCTTTCAGGACAGAGCCTCTAACCCTTGAAAGGCGACGCCCATGAACACTGTAGGCACAAGGCCGGCGAGACGCACAGACTGTCCTGGAAACATACACACACACACACACACACAGAGCATTCCTACAGGACACCGAAGCCTTTTTATTCTGCACACAAAACCAGTGGGGATCTCCCCGCAGGCACCTCGGAGATTACAACACAGATACACTTGGCTCCAGATACTTGAGAAGCAAGGTGAGAGAAACAATGATTTGGGCCAACCACGTGACTACAGGGCTAGGGTTTCCACCAGGGCTCCGGATGGTCAAGCCTGGCCTTTGCAGCAGTTCTAAGGAAGCAGCGAGAACACCACAGGGAAGGGGCAGGGCGGATGACTACCAGAGGCCCCTGCGAGGGTCAGCGGGGGCCTGGAGCTGCCCGTGCAGACGTCAGGAGCAGAGGTCTACTTGGTCAACCAGCGACTGCAGGGCTCAGGGATCACCTGCCCGCAGCTTACTTGGCGAGAGGGTTTCTGAAGTTCCTGCCGGCAAACTTGGCCTTGCTGCCCAGTTCCTCTTCAATTCTTGGGAAGCAGAAGGATAGAGGGAGGGGGAGGGGAAAACAGAAGTCAAATCTCAATGCAGGTAAGTGTTTTCACCCAGAGAGGCTGAGACCCCCACACTCGCTCAGTCTGTACGTGTTCCGAACCCTCTGAAACTGAGCGCCTCTGAGGCGTGGGGACTAGAAGAGCGTCCGGCTCCTTCCCCCCAGGCCACTCGGCAGACCATGGTCCCCCTGCAGCCTGCCCCCGCCTCTCCACCCCCCACCCCATTTCTGAAGGACGAAGTAGAAGAAATGTCACGATGGCTATCTCTTTGAATATATGAACATTTTTAAGTGAAAGGAAAACCCATTTTCTTCAACAAATGGCACGGGGGGGTGGGAAACAGAGGGGAACCTAGGGTGAACACGGGGTCCTGGGCACACTGAAGAGACGCCCAGACTCACTACTGACTTGGGGCGCTATAACGAGAGCTCCCTCACAGGAGAGATCACAAGACATCTGGAATTCATGCTGAAGCCCAAAGTAGGGGGAGAGCCCAGCGTGCAGGAGCAGTGACAGCTGGCGGGTCCGGGCAGCGGGGAAGGGCGTACGCCTCCCTGTCCACTGGGCTTTTTTAATGCTTGGAATTTTCCAGGGTAGTTTTAAAGGAGTGATGTGGAAGGACTGATATTCCTTTTCCCTGAAAGGCTGGAAAAAGTAACAAAGAAGAGGGGACACATCTCTCTGGGTGTGGGAGCCTCCTAAGGATACATGGAGGACACAACCAAGACAAAAAGTGGGGCACCACCACATCCCAAGGCAAAACCCTGCTGTTTGCCCTTTGGGGTTTTCTTTGTCTTTCTGAGCCCTGACGATTTCCTTGTCCACAAAGCAAGGGTGTTAAATTAGATAATCACTGAGGCTCTTAAAGTTTTATGATTGTCCAACAGGGAGCCTGTTCCCTCTCCCACCAGCAGATGGCAGCACAGTATGGAACAGGCTCCAGCTGGGGGTGGGGTGGGGGAGGGGCAACTGCCCCCTCCACTCCAGCCTAACAACTGCTGGGGCCCCTGGGCCCCACAGGGCCAGGATCTCCTAGCGGATGGCAGTGCCCACACACTTGGTGCACACGTCCTCTTTACCTGAGGAGCTGGTTGTACTTGGCCAAGCGCTCAGATCGGCAAGGTGCACCAGTCTTGATCTGGGAAGAGAAAAGAAAGGTCATGTTTGCTTAGAGTGGGCATCGAATCTTGGGAGTGTGTCACGGCAAGAGAGAGCAATTTCTGAAGGAGGATCTCTGACCCTAGGGAAAAGGGGATAGAAGTGGCACCCAGGACCCCACTCACGCGCCCCCCTCACTATTCTGTGTTCAGAAGTTGAAGTCAGAGGAGCAGTGAGGACCAGCTTTCATTCCAGGGAGCTCTTTACCTGCCCAGTGCAGAGTCCCACTACCAGGTCAGCGATGAAGGTATCCTCAGTCTCCCCGGAGCGATGGGACACCATGACACCCCAGCCATTGGACTGGGCCAGCTTGCACCTAGAAGTCAGGAAACGAACCAGATGCCATCGGCTGTCTCCACAACAGCCCTGCCCCACCAATGACACGACTCACCACCCCTGGTAGGAGACCAGGGGACATGTCAGGACCCAGGAGCAGCTGGCCGGGGGAGATGACCCTCCCCCTTCTCTGAACTCACGGTAACCCAAGGACCTCATCAGCCCTCTAGTCACATCTCAAAAATGGGGTTCAGGCCCTGGCTGGTGTGGCTCAGTGGATTGAGTGCCAGCCTGCGAACCTAAGGGTCATCAGTTCGATTACCAGTCAGGGCACATGCCTGGGTTGTGGACCAGGTCCCCAGTAGGGGGCGCATGAGAGGCAGCCGCACATTGATGTTTCTCTCCCTCTCTCCCTTCCTTCCCCTCTAAAAATAAATAAGTAAAATCTTTAAAAAAAATTAAAAAAAGGTTCGGCCTCTTTGAGAGAGAGAGAGAGAGACCCCTCCCGATATGCGCTGTGTGAAATTAAGTTGCAAGTCCAGGGCCCCAAAGTGGTCAGGATTAGGCCACAACTGCCCGACGCCCTAGTCCCCTCAGTGCCATTGCTTACAGGCCACCCAGAGTTCAACATGACAACCGATGCAGCTCCAGGGAGGAGCCCTCCCTCAGACCCCCGGCCCCTCGCTGGGTGAGGGCCCCTCTCCAAGGGCACTCACGCCTGCAGAGACTCGGTCACGGAGCCAATCTGGTTCACTTTGAGCAGGAGGCAGTTGCACGACTTCTCGTTCACGGCCTTGGCGATCCGCTTCGGGTTGGTCACTGTGAGGTCGTCCCCCACCACCTGGATGCCCGCGCTGGCAGTGAACTTGCTCCATGCCCCCCAGTCGTCCTGGTCGAAGGGGTCTTCAATGGACACCACTAAGGAAAGCAGAGCCACACCTCCTCAGGCAAGTCTCCCAGCCTGCCCCACAGCAAGGCCAGGCTCGCTTCCCTCCCAACTTCCGGTTCACCTGGCCTCACACCTCTCCTGGATAGGATGGGGGGCAGCTCCCCAGCTCTTGTCCTGGAAACCTCTGCCCTCCTAGCCTACTCCTGGGCCAGGGCACACAGTCACCTGCAATCCTGGGACCCACAGTTAGTAAGCGGGGTGCTTATCTGCCCAGGGTGGTCTGTGTCTTGGCTCTACCATGAGGACATTAGTTAGCGCCACGGTTACATGCAGGAGCTTGGCGGCAGCCTTTCTGCTCTGAAATCTCACCCCACCCAGAACTCATGGGCCACCCTGTGCCTCCGGCTCCTCTCTCACAAAATGGTATTGAGAGTCCGTACCCGCCCCGTGTGCATTCAGTGAGCACAGGCCTACAGGAGCGCTTGGCTCACGGTCTGCCTGACAAAGCTCGCCCTCCTCACCTGTGGCCAAGCTGAGACCGCACTTGCTAGGGAGGCTGCCTTGACAGTGACGGGAGGCAGTCCCACTGTGCGTCCCCTGCTTGCTGGCACTGCGGAACGTCCCCAACTCCTCTGCTGTGCCAGGCGCCCATGTGAGGCCCTCTGCACTGTGTACACCCGAACTGGAAATGCCCTGGCGGGGACGCAAGTGGTGCAGCCGCCCACCCGCTCTCACGCTTGCGGCGCCACCAGCAGGCTGAGTGCTGTGCCTGCCCTGCTACACGCCAAAGGCGGAGAAGGGGGACGGGACCCTGGAAGCACTCACCTGGGTAGTCCTTGATGAAGGACATGTACAGGTTGGCCAGCTCGTCAGGGCTGATGTACCTGCTGGGGTCATTGGGCGACTTGAAGTCCAGGTCATACTTTCCTGACCTGAAGAACTCAGAGGCAGCTACATCCATGCCAATGACAACCTTGTCGGTGTAGCCGGCTTTGCCGATGGCATTCTTCAGCAGTTCTAGGGCTGGAAAGAGGTGACAGCGACAACTTTGGCAACCAGCCAGGCAGAGACCCCATTTTTCTTTAATAGCTGCCCGATGGGAACCGTCACGAAGACCAAGAGGTACTCCGGCCCCAACCATCGGTTTCAAGGGTTCCGGTCACTTTTTTCTGCTTCAGGACAAGGCGCTGTTGGTCTGCATGCCTCGTGCACCACCAGGTGGGAAACTCCACCTTGACTCTAAGAACAGAGGCTCCAGGGCCGCTGTGCTGGGCAGGAAGCAGTTATGGGGACAGCCGAGACTGGCCGCCCCGAGGGACAGGCTTCACAGAGAGGGAGGCTGGATGCCAGGAGGCGGCCCCGGGCGGCAGGGCGTCCCCAGGCTCTGCCTCACTCGGCAACGCTGCCCGTAGGGACACGGACACGAGCACGTGGCTCCTGCTCCACGGCAAACACCCCCACGCTGCTGGGTTAAACCACGGGGGAGGCCCAGTTTTACTGGTCAGATGGCTGAATGATATCAACATCCTATGGTGACCACAGAGCAGGGTGGACACGCTCTTTCACTAGGTGCCCTTGAACCCCACTTGCCTTCCAATACAAAAAATCTCAGCCAAGTTTCTTGTGCTAAGACTTCCGTACCTCTAAACTCTCACACTGAACTCAGAGCCAAGTAACTCGGGGGTCCTCTGCAGCCTCACCTTCTTTATTCTCCAGGATGTTGGGAGCAAACCCGCCTTCGTCCCCCACGTTGGTGGCGTCTTTCCCGTATTTCTCCTTGATGACGTTCTTCAGGTTGTGGTAAACCTCCGCCCCAATGCGCATGGCCTCCTTGAAGTTTGCGGCGCCAACAGGGAGGATCATGAACTCCTGCATGGCCAGCTTGTTGCCAGCGTGGGAACCACCGTTGATGACATTGAAAGCCTGCGGAGCGACAAAGACAAGTTCAGGATCAGCCCAGGGAAGCCCACAGAACCACAATCTGCCTGACTGACATCCACCTGCGTGGCCATGTGTGGGTATGAAGGCTCCCCGGTCTAAGCATCCGGTGCTCTCTCAGTGCATGGACACAGTGAACAACTATGACTTTCATTCCCCATCAACCATAAAGGAGTTGGGGGGAGGGGCCAGGGAAGTCGAGGAACCTGCTCAAGGTCACTCTTGGCAAGAGGCAGAGTTGTCACCTGCTGCTGAGACTTCCAGAGCCTGCTCATGTCCACCGTGGTAGGAGTCACAGGGGGATGAGAGCAGGACATGGGTGGCCTCAGGTCCCCACAAGAAAGCTCATGCTTCCAACTCCTCATTTGGGAAGTCCAAAGAAGCCACTCACCGGAACTGGCAGAATGACCTCGGCATTGCCAGCCAGGTCAGCGATGTGGCGGTACAGGGGCACCCCCTTCTCAACAGCCCCAGCCTTGCAGACGGCCAGGGACACTCCCAGAATGGCGTTCGCACCAAATTTAGCTGGAACAGAACGGGAGTTAAATTGATGTATTTCTTACTCGTTAACCCTTCCCTGCTGGCCTTCCCAACTGCGAGTGCAGTGCACCTGGACTGCACCCTGCATCTCTTCCTCCCTTCATCGCATCTACTTTCCAGGCGCAAGCTAAAAATGCAAACCACATTCCACGTGGATGCATCTTCTTTTTTTCCCTAAAAGAAAGCCCTTTGGTGTGTGGAAGTCTGGCAAATCCTGCAGACTGCTTGGTTAGTATAAAGGGCTACTCTTTCGAGTGACCCTCAGACGAGCAGCTGCCACCTGGCTGTGCTTCTGATACTTGAGACTGTGATTTACTTGGGTGAGGAAATCGGCAGACCAGATGTGCACGCAGCCCACGGTCAGGGACCACGCAACCCCTCCCCAGGGAACGGAACGGTCCTCAGGAGACGCCAGTCGTCCCCGGCAAGGGCTCCACCTCGGCCACTCACATTTGTTTTCCGTTCCGTCCATCTCTATCATCAGCTTGTCGATCTTCTCCTGCTCCACCACGCTCAGTTTCTACGGGGGAGGGAGGGAGGGAGGGAGGGGCGTCACTGTTTGTACGGCCTTTGCACCGTCCTGGAAGCGACAGAACTTTGGAACTGTGCACAGTCCAAATCAGTTCTGGGTTATACATTTGTTTGACAGGCAAAGGCGGGGGGGAGGGTTCCAGAGGCAACGGGAAGACACAGAACTGCCCTCCTTTGCTTCAACACTATCAGGCATGTCCCCAAGCCCCAGGGAGCCAACAACGAGACACGTGAGAGAGAGTCCGTGCGCTGCAAAGGGCAGCCCACCTCGGGGGCCCGGGGTACGCCACATACACACACCACAGAATTGACTGGTGCATGCTCATCGAGGTGTTACTACAGAGCAGTGTGACCTTTGGGATGATAAGTAACATCTCATTGTTCACTCATACGAGTGACATGCTCTCGAGAGGCAGGCTATCCACTCAACAGTGTCGCTCTTGGCAATCCTCAACGACAGTGAACTTCAGCAGCCGATGAGACAGGATTCTCGCAACAGTCCAAAATCATTTAGCAAAATAACTGATGAATACTTTTGATAAAATTATAAAGTAATGAAATTGGTATCTTGAAAACTGGCTCAACATAATTTTTAGTAAGAGTTGGTATTACTTTAACTGAATTGTAACAATGTATTTCATTTACAATGTTCACCCTAGCAAACTCAAATATAAAAGCTGCCATAACGCCATCATGGCATGTCAACGATCTGGTGCCACTTGCTTTTCACCGAGGCATCTGTGACACAGTCAGCAGTCCCTGAAGCAGACTGCTGCAGGGACCAACCCTCACTAAGAGCTACACTGAGGTATGACCCCCAAGGGAAAAATGTCCAGGAAGGCCCTGTTCCCGTCAGTCACACCAAGTAAGGGCTCCCAGGCACAGAGAACAGGGGTGTGAGGAGGTGCCCAGGGGCCTGGGACAGAGGGCACGTGCCGCAGGGCGGTGATGACAAGCTGCTGGGGACCAATTACAGAGTCCTGGAAAGGTGGGGCCAAAGCCAGCCAGCCAGGAGAGCCACAGAGGAGTCCTCAGCCACCGGCACACAGGCCCCATTCAGGGGGGTGGGGCCACAGCCAAGGACAGAGGGGGCTGTGGCGGTTTCAGCCTGAGAAGGCTTTTCCAACCCCCATGCCACCCCGGGCGAGGGCCACAGCAGTTACGGAGGGAGAGGGATAAGGCCAAGCAGGTCGGGCTGTCTGGGTCCCAGGCCTACCTCACCCACAGCAGCGCTACTTCTTCTTTTTTTTTCTTTCTTTTCAGTTTCTAAAATATATTTTTTTATTTTTTAAATTATTGTTGTTCAAGCAGCCCTCCTTTTACTGTGTTTAATGCACTGATGTTGCAAGTGATATTGAACAAGAGCTCTACTGTTGAAAAAGCCAGTAGAAATATAGTACATTCCACAGTTCATGACAAAGGAGTCGGTCACCGTGGACATTCAGCCCAACAGCCCTGGACATTACCTTCCCAAAGGTCAAGGCAGTTGGGGGCAAAAGTCAAGGCCGGAAGGTGGCCTCCCAGCCCCCTGCTCCAATCCATGCGCTGTTAGACGCAGACACGCAGGGGGCGGGTGAGCAAAGGCAAAATCACTGTCACGCTGACGGAATCCAGCCGACTTCATCAGCGCTCAGAACCGCTGGCCTGGGGGAGCCCTGAGGGCATTAATACTCATGAGTTATCAGGAGGCAGGTCCTACCTTGCCAATCAGGGCAGGCGCAATAGTTTTATTGATGTGCTCAACAGCCTTTGAGACACCTGGAAGGAACAAATTACTGCCGTTAATGAAAACCAGGCTGAGCAGCACTGCTGGGGGGCCACGGACGTGAACCCGGCCAGTCGGAAGCCGGCCAGGGGCCGCCCGCGGCCCCGCCTGCAACCCCACGGCCTGCTCCCCTCGGCAGTCGGAGGACTTTTCGGCCCAGTCTGAGTGCTCTCGCCTCAGCCCCCCGTCAGAGCCGCACACAGAGCGAGGTTAGTTGGCAAGACCATGCACTGGACGCACCGGCTGCAGAAACTAAAGGATGTGCGATGCGTTACCTGCGTGCACAAGGCTGGTGCCAGGAACTCATTAATATACTTAACGGGTCTGGAGACGCCTGACCAGTGGAGGTTGACAGAGAAGGAAAAAGAAAGAACAGAAGAGAAAGGCTGTGAAGGACAGTGAGTGGAAGAGAGGAAACAGAAGGCTGGAGAATACGGCAGGGACCCCGGGTTCACCCTCGTTACAGTCAGGCACGGCGCGGTACCGCCGCAGACAAGCACGCACCTAGGCCCCGAGCCACCAAATCCCATGGAAGGGCCTTCTGTAGACCTCTGAGTTGGGGCTGAACCAGCGTCTCCAACCTCATTTCAGGACCGCCCCCTCCCCCGAGGGCATTCTGCGCCCTCTGTGGGTCACAAACTGGGGTAATACTGAGGTTTTTGGCCTCTTCTGAAGAACCAGTTTCTGCCCCCGGGGGTGACAGTGTCCCTTGCACCCAGAACGCATGGTCCAGCCCTCTCTGCCTTTCTGTAACCTGGTTCCATCTACAGGTGGGTGAACAGAGCCCCAGAGGCCGGCTCTGTCAGTGTGGGGCTTCTGCGAATCAGTGGGCAAAGACCAAGGTGCAACCACGGATCTGAAGGTCACCATTAACGGGGAGCCACCAGCCAGCCCTTCCAAACGCTTCCCTTCTAGACCCCTGAAGAGGGCCGATGGTCTGGAAGGCCCACCGAGCCCTCCCAAAGACCCGCGAGGCTTTCCGTCAGTGTTATAGCAACACGTCTTCTCATCTGGAGGTTCCCGGGCCCACCTGAGAGTCCCTCACGGGTTGGGGGCGAGCGGCGACAGAAAGAAGCATTAAGACGCTGGCCGCGCGTTTCTAGGCATAGGAACCCTGAGGTCAACAGGCTTCCACGTGAGGGCCACGCTTCCCACCCTCCAATACAAGCCACCCGGGGTGGGGGAGGCTGTGTCAGGCTGGGAGCAGCCACACCCGAGGCAGGCTGCGGTGCAGACTCTTACCCTTCCCCAAGTAGCGCGTCTTGTCATTGTCCCGGAGCTCCAGAGCCTCGTAGATGCCAGTTGAGGCACCACTGGGCACAGCAGCTCTGAAGAGACCTGGATGTTGGGGGGGACACACAACAGCAACAGTTAAGAAACACAGTTACAGCCCTCACCCCCGCCCCCCCATGGCCAGGGCTGTTGGGAAACACGGTCACTTCCTTCCACCAACTGGGAGGCTCAGATGGTCTCTTCCTCCTGCTTTCGCGTTTGCGTGACTCTGCAATACTGAGCCTAGAGCTGAGCTGACGAATTCCTTCAGTTTAAAGAAAAAGCTCTGGGGCAGAGCTTCTCAAACTTTAACGTGCCCAAGTGTCACCAGGGGACCCTGTAAGAACACAGGCCGCCCTTGGGACTCACTCACCCCTAGCAGACATGCCACAGTTAAAGGCCACAAACAGGGAATAAGTTTAATGTATCTTATTTAGCCTAATATACCGCAAACACTACTGTTTCAACACACAACCGAGAGAAACACCATGAGGCATGTCAGACAGTCCAGCTCAATGGCACTGCTGCCGAGTCACCCCGGGGGGCCTGGGGGGCGCCAGCTTCCAGGTCTTGGCAGCACTGGCTTGAGAGGCATCTCTGGTTCACGTGTTTTGGGTTAAGCAGTGCTCAGTGCTACCTGGGGATTCTCTGCTGACAGGAAACCAGAAAACAGGATGGACTTGAAGGGGGGAGGCGGGGAGAATAAAGACAGCAAGGTGCACAGCCCAGTGACACGGGAGAACCATAAAGCACAGCACCACCGTCCCACAGACACTGACACCAGCCGCCTGCGAAGCCCTCGCTGTGGGGCAGAAAAAGCCAAGTCCTGCAGAGGGGCAGCATCGAGAAAGGCCCTGCAGAGAAATCTCCCAGCTGAGGTCCATGAAGAACTGGTGCATGTGTGGGATGTAAAGGCAAATGAATAAAGTAAAAAATAAAAAATAACAACAACAAAAAAAAGCCAGCCAGGAACTGTAGTGAGATGGTCTGTCAGTATGTCTGTGTAGCTGCCGTGACTGTGTGTGGGCAGGACACACATCCTTCTGGACACAGGCCCAGCTTTCCATATGTCCATCAGGCACTGGACCAGGTGGAGAAGCGACAGATGCAGAGTAACCGATGGATTTTGGGGGATAAAGTGTTGGGGCGGGTTTGACGGCTCCCAACGGGCCACTCGGCGGGGGCTGTTGACAGCTGGGTGCGTGGGGACTCAGCACCTTCCACTCAATTCTGCTGTGAATATAAAGTTTCCCTAACAAATAAGTTCTAAGAAAGAAAGAAGTGATGAAAGTCTAACAAATCTATTTCCTGTTTTATTTGAAAAGGATTAAGACACGCAAGAGGGAAAGTTGCAGTCATTTAAATTTCAAAAAAAATATATTAATTTTACTTATTTTAAGTGTTTCTGAGAAAACGGCCCCATTCCCAATAATCCCCTAGTGCCTTGGGTCTTTTTCACTGTTGTTTCAAGTCCGTTAATTTCCCAGTGGAAAGTTCTACCCGCTGACTAAGTAAGCCGATCTCTAAGACGCAAGACAATTCTCAGCAACCTCGGGGAGCCCTGGCAGTCGCCCTGAGCCCGGGCTCAGAAGGAGCCCCTCCTCTGAGAGCGCCCTCCACAGCAAGCGGCCACGGGCGGAACACGGACAGACCTCTGCCCCATGGCGTCTAGACTGGGGGGCCTTCTTTTCTGGGGAGTGGAGGAAAGGAGGGCAGGAAGGGAAGGGCTGGAGGTTCCCCAGCCAGGCCCGTGACTCAGACATGACTCAGCTCTGACTGGCAGGTCTCCGCGTGCTCAGCCCCGCTCGGTGATCCTGCCCAACCCTCCTCCTCCAACGGGGCCCGCTGTGCCCAGTCAGAAGACAGCCGAGACACCGGTGGAGGTGCCACAGGGCCACAGAAGAACCTTTCATCAGAGTCCCATTCTATTCTTTCTTATTGTGAGCAAACTCTTTCTCAGGGGACTGACAGCTTCGGAAAAGCCCAGCACCCAGAAGTAAAAACTGTCCCCAATCTTTGGTTTAAGAACGATTTCTGGAGACAAAGATGACAGTGCTATATTTACACTTGCTTATTTTGTCGCAACAAGCTTCGAAGCAAACTAGTAATGGGCCCTTTTAGGGACCAAGACTGACCTTCGTCCCCTACACCTCACTGACCTAGGAAGCAGCAAGACAGGGACTCCTGCCTTACAACCCCAACCCAGCCAGAAATCACAACCTGCCAGCATGTGCAGACAAGAAAGCAGGCATTCACGGGAATAGACTTTTCCCTGCCCAAGGCCCTGCCGCTGTTAAGGAAGCTTTCAAAAGTGGAGCGAGGCGGAAGAACTAGAGAAACAGAGCTGGCCCGTACCTTTGGAGGTGCAGAGATCCACCTCAACGGTGGGATTCCCACGAGAGTCAAAGATCTCTCTGGCGTGCAGCTTCAGAATAGACATGGTGAATTTCTGCAGGGAAAGAGTTCACATAATAAACCACAGCGCAGCCTTGGCTCGTTCATTCAGGGACCACTCCTGAGGCTTCCTAGACTAGAAAGAACCTGCACTGGAGTGAACGCTGGCGGCAGGAAGGCGAGCTAGAGTCGAGAAAAATGCCTGCTGAAGGCTGTGGGGATTGCTCCTGAAGAAGCAGGCAAGGCCCAGCTCGGCAAGGCCTTAAACCCCAGCAGCTCAGGCCTTGTCCTACAGGCCAAGGATGCCGAGGAGGTGTGTGCCGGGGACCGATCAAATCCAGCAGGAAAGATGAACGTACTGACGGAGAATGGCCAGCAAGCAGGCAGTTGGAAACTAATTATTGTCATTAGTTAACACTGAGGGTTGGCTTGGTCCTGAGGACCAAGTCAGGACCAAGGGGAAATGAAGGTCATGCGCGAAACCATTTAGGACTAAAAACGGGGGTGGGGGTGGGGGGGGGTGGACAGGAGGAAGATCTGATTCTTGGGGAAACAGTGGATTAACAGTTTGGGACATATTTCATCACGTTAAACTTGAGGTAGCAGCAGGAGTTTCAACTGGTGGATATTAGATACTATCAGTGAGCTCCCTGGTCTGGGCACTGTGGTCTTGGCTTCTGCCAGTCTCCGGGGCTCCAAAACTCACAGTGCTCGGGTCTTCAGCAAGGTAAGAACGCATCAATAATGCCCCATTTAAAAACCCTAATTATGAAATGCCATGTTTCCTAAAGAGAGGAAGCACCAGGACTCCAAGGGAAGTCTTCCTTTGCAAACACCGTTAAATTAAAAAAATGCAGCTACAAATAACAAATAGCAAGTCTTCAAAGAACGCCTCTCACTATTTTCTCTGAGGAAGAAACTGAACCATTCCAAGGA
The DNA here is from genome assembly GCA_004026765.1 of Micronycteris hirsuta. Classification (NCBI taxonomy): domain Eukaryota; kingdom Metazoa; phylum Chordata; class Mammalia; order Chiroptera; family Phyllostomidae; genus Micronycteris; species Micronycteris hirsuta. The sequence goes on along the minus strand of PVJI01005752.1, from coordinate 45,091 downwards.
CTGAAGTGTGGATGAGAGAAACTGAATTAGTGTTCAGAAGCCATTGTCTAGCTGGGCACCCCTCCAATATCTTCTGGAATGTTCTGAAGCAGCAAATGGCTTTTTTTTTTTAAGTTTCAAAATTAGATACTGAAGTCACTCCTGCGGCTTTGCTGCCTGTGTAACAATGGAGTTTTATTCATAGCGGATAAAAGGTATCTGGTTCTTAGCTACTACTGTACAAAAAGGCAACTTGTTTGCACAGATTTTAGCTTCAATGCACTTTTAAGCACATCTTCACTACAGTGCCTTGGCATACAGTTGTAAGAGCTCAGTTTTTGCTTCATTTTAGTGATACAAAACAAGGTAAATTCAACTTGCCTTTCAATTGGATTTGGGGGAAAAAAGAAGTCATTAAAGGTCAGGGAGCACAGGCAGGCAGGAAGACTGGTCTCACCAGGAGTATTCACAGCTTTTTATCTGCCGGGGAATGAACCCCGGACCAGCGCGGATGAGTGGACCACGTGGTCAGGGCCTATATGTGTCCCCGAGGCCGGCCAACTAACGGACCGCATCGCCCACAGCGAAGACCACACTGCGGAGGGAGGAAGCAGGGGACCATCGGCTTTCTTAAAATACGTATTTTTTATGTCATATCAGGGATGACTACCGATGGCCAGCCGGGGGAGACGGCTGCAGCCCGAGCCGGAATGAGGTTCCCTGGAAGGCTTCCCAATTAATCACCCAAGGGGTCTGCCTCGGTCTCCCCCGGGATAAGCACCTTCTGAAGTTATATTAGTAACTGCTCATTCCGGGCTGGACACCCAGCCGCCCTACTGCAGGCCGAGGGCCGGCCACCTGCGGGAAGCAGAGGCAACTGGTGGTGGTGGGGGCGGGGCGGAATTGCAGCTCCCGCGCATCTCTCCTTTCCCGGCCCCTTGTTCCATTTCAGGAAGGGCCTGGCTTTAATCAGCACGCAGGCTTAGGCCAGTATCTCCCCTCAAAATCTTCCACTCTCAACGCCTTGTCCTATGTGGCCTGCGCGTCGGATTCCTGACCTCCCATTACAGCTATGTGGCCCCAGAACTCCGTAATCACAGGCGGATCCCTCCGGAGAAAGCCGGCGCCCCGCCCTGGCCTCGGGCCGCACAGCGGCCCGCGAGGCCGGTTCGCAGGCTCCGACCCGCCCCTTCCTTGACCGCGCCGAACCCCTCCGCACGCCGTCTCACGGGCAGGAACCCCAAGGAGGACCCACGCACCGCCTGCCTGGGAGCCTGCTAGGCAGCTCTTCCCCGAGTCCTTACCCAGCCGCTGGTTGTCGCTGCTCGGGAAAGAAGCAAGATGCGCTAGAGGAAGACGTGTGAGGAGCCCCAAGGTCTGAGCGCTCTCTGTACCCTGGGCTTTTCTCTGGGCTGACTGCCCGGACTTCCTGCCCAGCTCGGGGAGGCCCCGCCCCCTCCCGCCCCCTCCCGCCCCCTCTGTGCCGCCTGCCCATTGGCTGGGCGCACTGTCACTCGGGCCTCGCCTCCAGGAAAGGGGCGCTAGTTCTGCCCTTGTGGCTGCGGCGTGGATGGGGGGAGGGGGGCCACCCGCGGAGGTGGGGCTGCGTGGTGCTGGGGTGCTCTGGTTTCCCGGCGGCTGTGTGGGGTGCGAGTGAACCCCCGCCCACTTTACTTCCGCCCTCCTTTGGGACCCCTGGACTCGCGGGCTCTGTGGCGCCGACACCCCAGGGTAGGGGCGGGGTGGCGCGGCCGGCATGAGGAATCCGGGATCTATCACGTACTCTGAGTCCCGCACGCACGCTGCGTCGCCCCGGCGCCGCACGGCGGGCCCACGACCTTGATGACGACCTTCGCGGCCCGCCCTTCTCTCTCCGCCACTCCCCGGAGACCCCGTTCGCCTAGAGACGTTGGCGGCCGGGAGCCTGGGAGCTGCGTCCCGGGGGCCTCGCGCTCCCGACGCCCAGCCTAGGTGACCCCGTCCTTTTGTCCTTTTCCGTGGGTCAGACTTGGGTAGCAGGCCCCGGTGGCCGAGAGAAAGTTCGTGCCCCTTTGATTACAGCTAATACTTTTTGAGTATCGGGTACTTTTCCGTCCCCAGTGTTAATTCATTCTCTAGCTCTTGTTCATGTTCCATCTTAAAAGGAATCTTCGTCTCTCTCCCTAACCCACCTCGGTAGATCAAATCTACCAGACATCCTGTGAACCATACATGTAATGATTTGGACTGAAATTTCACATGGATGCAGTGTTTTTTTCAAGGTTTAAAACAGGTAATAGTCTGCGGTAGTCTGGCAGATGAAAAACAGGAAAGTGTGAGGGCAGCGATTGCACCTTTCTGATCAAGAAAGAACTGATGCACATTTAAAATCTGTTCTACAGCACCCACTGTGAGGGGGTGGGGCATGCTGGGGCCATCATTTCCTTTTCTAATATAGTTATTTTTGGATTTCTCAGCATTCCTCTTGGTCTGTAAGTCTGAACGGTAAAACAATTTCATACATCTCCATGTTTTCCACATTGCCTCTCATAGAGACATCGAGATGTGTATTTGAATTTAATTGTTGTTTCTTCTGGTCAGCTGGAGAAACCGCCTTCCTTAATTCCTAGCCTTTTTTTTTACCCCCCCCCCCCGCCCCCCTCCCCACCCCACCAGCTAATACTGGCTTAGGTTTCCAAGGTGAAAGAACACCTGTTGAATCCATGGTATTTGCTTTCCATGGTCTAAGAAGCAAGAACTTTAGGATTAAATTCAGTAAAAAAGCAACAAAGGAACTGTAAAATGTTTCCTGAGGAATTAGATGAATTTTGCAAGCAGCGTTTATGATTTCAGCAGCAATACACTGATGTTTCAGACCGCTTAAAACCAAGATCCCAGCCCTGTGACTCAGCACCTAAATCAACAGCCAGCATCTCCAAATCGTCTCTGCAGAAATCAGATACTCAGAGTTCTTATTTTCCGAGCAATTTTAGGGTGTGGCTCTGAAATGGCTCCAAAACAATCTTAGAGAGAGAAAGATAGACAGACATGGCTCTTACGACTGCTGTCCCGCCAGAGCCAGTGATTCCTAGCAGTAAATCAAATGAAGAACGTGATCATAGAGAGCTGCTGTTGCAAGATTCTTGGGGCCACAGCACAGTATTCTGAGCCAGCACTTCGACCTTAAATTGTAGCTCAAATGTTAATGATTAATGCACGGTGATGCTCTCATATCTTTCCCCAAATCCACAGGCTGCTGAATGCCACCCTGATCTCCAGGACACCTGAGGCTTTGTCAGCAGGGACATTGACCTGGTTACAGGCATTTAATTATCACCACTGACTAATAACGCTTGTTGAGCAATTTCATTGCATCGGCGTACCAGTGGCATTCACTCCACTTGTGGGCAAGGAAGGGAAATGAGTGTCCAAAGCTATTTTCAGAGGATCACGCCGTGAAGCACTGCAGAGAGCACCTGTGAGACAATTGCAGATGGATGCTGGGATTGCTAGAAGGTGAATCTGCAGCAGTCCGTGATCACCTGTGGTTTGTGTGTTCCGGGTTGAAAACTGCCAGTGGGCTGCAAAATGGCAGATCTCTAACCAGATTGTAAACTTCAGAGTTGCCTAAGTGGCCACCGGAGGCAATAGGTCAGAGGGGTGAGCCCTCAGGGGACCTAGGTGAAGGGTCCCTCCTCGGAACAGACTGTGAAGACTTGTGTGTTCATCACTGTTTCACATACACCAAAGACTACATGAAGTATGTCCGGCGTAAAGAATGACAAAGGAATGTCTGGGTACCCACCACCACTGTAAGAGAGACATCAGCCATGCTGTGTAGGTCCCTGTGTATTCTTCTCTGGCCATGGAAGGGCTGCTATCTTAAATTTTATGTTCATTATTCCCTTGCTTTTGTTTTTTAAATGTTTTTGAACTTTACATAATTGGCATTATGCTGTTTGTAGCCTTTTCTACAACATTTTGCTGCACTTGATGTTTGTGAGCTCCATCCCTGCAGCTTTAGATGATTCGTTTTCAGTGCTGTATAGTATTCCATTGTGTGAATGTCACATGTTTTCCTGTCGATGTACATTTGAGTTGTTTCTTGGTTCTTTTTTCCTTGTAAATACCAACGGTACTGCTATGAACTTCGTTGCAAATGTCTCCTGAGCACAGGCACAAGGGTTTCTCTAGGTCACATGCCGAGGACGTACACCTAGATGTGGAATTCCTGGGTCATGGATAGAAGTCTCCTCAACATTGCTTTCCAAAGTATTTGCACCTGTCTGCACTCCTACCAGCAACGTTTATGAGTGCTGACCCAGTTTGAAAGAAAAAAAAACTTAAATTCAGCTCTTCCCTTGCAATGTCTTCTAGAAATGTGATTGATTCTCAATTTACCACCCTTTCCATGTCCTTCCTTTAAAGAAACTCACATGTCCCCTCTCAACTGCAGTCAGCAGTCCGCCTGTGATGGTTGGAGGGCGCCTCGCAGGGCTCCCCCGGCTGCACGGCTCCCTGCTCTGCCTTCTGCAGAGATGACTTCAAAGAGTCCGTGGTAGGAAGTAGGGATTAGGCAAGCATCTGTCAGGGGAACAGAAGGGTGAACACAGTATGGTTTTTAAACAGTCATTGCGAGGAGGGTGTTTATCGGGGTGCCCACCTGAGGGGAGTAAGGACGAGGGGGGTTAAGGAAGAAAATGGCCCAGGGAGTCAGGGGAGCAAAGGGCGCTCCCCTCCGAGGTGCAAATGAAGGAGCGGGGCATGGGGCTCTGGACCAGCAAGGGAAACTCAGAGGGAAGAGTCTCCATCTTGCATCAAAGGGTTCTGCATGGATTCTCTCAGTGCCTGCTCCTTTGTCTTTGCAGTCGGCCAGGTCACATGGGCCTTGGGAGGCAGGCACACTGTGGCAGCCAGGTGGCTCTTGTCAGTGCGGGAATAATCACTTCAAGCTGGACGGGAGGCCTGCAGGACGCAGCTCTCTAGGCAGCAGCTGCAGTGGTTCTGGAGCGACGTTCTTTCCCCTGTACCTGGTCCTGCCCTCTGTCCTCATGGTTCTTAAGGTTGTCACTTGGAGGGAGGCCCAGGGCACTCACAGCCAACAGTGTTGGCCAGGCCTGGAGCATTCCTAGAGGCAGGAGAGATGCAGGACCCTCAGATGGCCCGCTCCAAAACGCCAGCCCCTGGGCAGGACAGAGAGGTTGGACGACACAGTGTGCGTGAGCTCCAGAGGGAAAAGCAGGAGCCCGCTCTGCCTCAGGAGGAAGTGGCCTCTTGGGATTCACTGGCTGGGAGTAGGGTTTCCATGAAGGCTTCCATGGACCACAAGATAAGGAGAACTGCCCCCGCCCCAGCCTATCACAAATCTGTAACAGTGCGGAGGCCTTATTATCTGCCAAGTATGATGCATTTGATGCTGGCTACAAGGCCTTGACTGGGTTGCACGGGATCATCTCCACTTCTCAAAGCACAGAGGCTAGCTGAGTTGCCCACGCCGGCAGCTAGTGGTGAATGGAGACGCCTGGGGACCAACCCCCAACCACGGAGCCTCCTGCTCCTCCACGGTGAACTTCACCTCAGCCTGGGATTTGGGTGAGAGGCCACAACACTGAACTTCATTCCTGGAGCCTTCCTGTCCTTTGCGTATCCGGGCCGTGACGATAACCACATGCACGGTTTTACTGTAGCAGATTTGAGAGAGGTGACTCAGGACATCTTCCTATCTGCTGGATGCTGTGTTCTCTCTAGAACAGCTTTGTAGCTGGGAGGAGAAAGCCACCCCCCCAGTCAGAGGGCAGTCACACTGCATCGCAATTCGAGTTACAATTACAAAATGTCCCCAACCCCACACTTGTGGTGGCATTTCCTAAACAAAAGGGCAGACGCTCCCTCTGGTTTTCCACAGACGCCTTGCAGTTCTCTCAAAGTGAGGTCCCCGGCCCTCCTGCACTGGGATTCCCTGACTAATCTTGTGGGTTTTTGTTTGTTTCCTGACAGTCAGAGAGCACTGAGGGGGCGTGGATTTCAGCCTGGCGTTGGTCTGAACATTCTCGGGGCTGGAAGAGCAATGCAGGCTGGGTAGATGGGCAACCGGCCAGTGGGTATCCTAAGGGGCTCGCTCCCAGATGAGGTCAGTGAGGACATGCTGCTGAAAACTCACAGGTCATCAGAGCAGGGCTGGACAGCTGCTAGTGTGTGGCGACTAGGATTTGCACCAGACAAGCCAAGCAAGGTGACAGCTGACAAAGTGCCCCAACTGTCACTTTGAGGGGCTTCCAAGTGCCTGCCACACTGGGCACCCGTGGAAGGATTTCTCAGGCCGGGCCGGCCTTTGCCGCCTGGTTGACCGGACCCAGGATCAGCACCAGAGGTGTCCTGGCCTGAGCGCTGTGCCCAGGTGGAACAGTCACAGCGGACTGTGAGGGACAGGCCAGCCCATTGGAGCCTGTCCCTTGGGAAGTTTGGACGCGGGGTCTATGAAGAGAGTGATCTGAGGGTAGGGACTACAGCTGTAGAGTGTCCCGTAAGAGGAGCCACGAGGCTGGACAGCCCGCGAGGAACCCGACCCTGAGAGGTGGCAGAAGAAGTGTCTGCTGGTGGCTTGGTGTAGGGGGAAGGGGGAGACAGCTCAGCAGAGCTGCCGTGGGAGCCCGAGCGGCAGCCTCCGGTGTTGGAGTGACATTTTCATCCTCAGGAGGCCTGCTGTCCCGCTGCTCCAGTTCCTGCCCTCGCTACTTCCCTGTGACCCCTCTGGGATCTGTGTGCCTTGGGCTCCGCAATCTGAAAGAGCCCAGCAAACTCAGCCTGATCTGTTGGGATGAAGGCCAAACCCAACTCAGTGAGAAGAGGAAGACCAGTCCACTGATGGGGAAGCAGTGATTTTAATTTGTCACTACAGTACCTGTTTATTGAGCTCCCACTTGCGCCAGGACCTTGGTAACGCAAGGAAAAAACCAAGCCAAACCAAACCAAAAAAGCCTTAACCTCCGAAAACTACCTTCTTTTTTTTTTTTTTTAAGATTTTATTTATTTATTTTATTTTTAGAGAGAGGAGAAAGAAGGGAGAAAGAGCAATGTATGGTTGCCTCTCACATGGCCCTCATGGGGACCTGGCCTGCAACCCAGGCATGTGCCCTGACTGGGAATCAAACCAGGACCGCCTGGTTCCCAGCCCACGCTCAATCCACTGAGCCACACCAGCCGGGCCGAAAACTACCTTCTAATGGGGTGGGAGGAAGAAGACTGTCATTTAAAAATGCATAAGCATACACATGCCCCATATCAGAGGAGACATTTCAACAGACCCGAGGAAGCGAGTCACCGGGAGGGAGGTCCCCATCAGAGGGAACCGCATGTCTGGGGAACTAGAACAGCCCAGCATGCCTGAGTGGGGGCTAGGTCAGTGCCAGACCTGGTGCCGCGGCGATGGGGCGGGCACCTCATGGGCAGTTCGAAGGACAGTGAGTTTTGCCTGAGCGAGAGGAGGTGATGGGGGGTTTTGAGCAGAGCGATGACATGCTCTCATACCTGTTTTTTGTTTTTTTTTAATTTTTATTTATTTTTAGAGAGAGGAAAAGGGAGGGAGAAAGAGAGGGAGAGAAACATTGATGGGAGAGGGAAACATTAATCAGTTGCTTTTCGCACACCCCCAATGGGGGACCTTGCCTATAACCCAGGCATGTGCCCTGACCGGGAATCAAACCAGCGACCTTTTGCTCTGCAGACAATGCCCAACCCACTGAGCAACACGGTCAGGGCCTGACGTCTGGTTTTGAAGGATCACCGCAGCTGCCGTGAAGTGAAGTGACTACAGAGCGTGCTTTGGATGTCTGGCGCCACGTCACGAGGCTTCCCAGAATATAGTGGCCTGAAACAGCAGCAGTTTCTTTTGCTCTTGGGTTGATTGGGACTCAGCTGGCAGTTCTCCTATGGGTCTCACTTGCAGTCTCTGGTGTGGTGCTTTCAGATGGGGGTCTGGTGGAGGCCGGCGCAGCCACGATCGTCTCTGCTTTAGTCCGGAGGGCTGCTGTGGCCAAGTATAACACATTGGGTGACTCAGAATGGCAGAAATGTATTCACTCCCAGTTCTGGAGTCCAGACGTCTAAAACCGAGGTGTGGGCAGGGTTGGTTCCTCTCGGAAGCCCGAGGAGCATCTGTTCCTTGCCTCTCTCCAGTTTCTGGTGGTTGCTGGCAGTCTCTGGCTTGTCGATGTGTTGCTTCAAACTGCCTGTCGTCACATGGCCCTCCCTGTGTGTCTCTGTGTCCACATTCTCTCTCTCTTCCTCTCTCTCCTGCTCTCTCCCTCTCATAATATCTACTTTTGCCTAGATTTTTTTTTTAACGTTTACTCAATTTTCTAAACTTAAAAAAAAGCCCCTCACCCTAATTCCTGGCTCAGGATGAGGTAGCCGCTAGTACCTGTGTGCATCGTTAGATGACTCCTGTCCTGCGTGAAGGTCACGCTCTGAAGGAGGGTGCTTGGTGCTGAGCAAGGAGTCCGCTGAGGGCCCTTCTAGGAAGGCAGGATGGGGGGACGCAGCACGTGCCTCCCCCCGACCCTGGGAGGAGAGCAGGCTTCAGGAGACTTGAGAGCTGAACTCAAGTTATTGAAGGGTTATTAGATTATTATACAGCAAAGGAAATAGATTGAACCTTTGTGGCTCCAGAAATGAGTACAATGACTACAGAAAGGTTCCGGAGAGAGTGCCGCAGCTCAATTTAAAAGAAAAATAGAAGAAACCATTTGCGAAATGACACATGGTTCCCACCACTGGGGCCTGCATTCGCTCCCTCTCCGTTAAAAGGGTTTCAGTATGTATAAGGCAAATGAAAATTAATTCCCTTTTGCCCTGGCAAGGTAGCTCAGTTGGTTAGAAAGTTGTCTGATACACCGAGGTTGCAGGTACAATCCCCGGTCAGGGCACATACAAGAATCAGCCAATGCCCTGGCTGGTGTGGCTCAGTTGGTTGAAATGTCCCATAACCAAAAGGTTGTAGGTTCAATCGCCGGCCCAGGTGGATGCTTCTCTCTCACATTGATGTTTCTCTCTCTCCCGCCCTCTCTCTCTAAAAAAGCAATGGAAAAATATTCTTGGGTGAAGATTAAGAAAGTAAAAAAGAAAATCAACCAATGAATGCAAGAATGAACCAATAAATAAGGGCAACCACAAATTGATGTTTTTCTTTCTCTTCCTTCCTCTCTCTCTCTCAAAAAAAAAAGGAAAGGCCCTGGCTGGTATGACTCAGTGGACTGAGTGCTGGCCTGTGAACTAAAAGGTTGCCAGTTTGATTCCCAGTCAGGGCACACGCCTGGGTTGTGGCTGGGTGGCCCCAGCTGGGAGTGTGCAAGAGGCAACTGATCAATTTATCTCTGGCACATCAATGTTTCTCTCCCTCTCTTTCTCCCCCCTTTCCCTTCTCTCTCTAAAAATACATAAATAAAATCTTAAAAACAAAACAAAACAAAACGAACTCTAAGAAGAGACTTCCAAACATGATAAGGTGTATTTTAAAAGAGCCAAATAGACTTTTAAAAATAAGAACAAATCAATTATAAAGCAGATTAGTAGATAAAAGTGAACACAGAAGTGGTCACCAGAAGGACAGGGTAGAAAAAGTTACAAGGCATCCCAGAGCGACAGAGAGAGAAACTCTGAGCGCTCGAGAAGCGCAGAGGATCGAATGACAAGTCTGATTTAGAATTAACTGGAGTTCCACAGCAAAAGAGAGAGAAAGGGAAGGGGCAATATTGGACAAGACAATGGTTGATAATGATCCAGATTGTATGTAGGTTAAAGGGAAAAAACGATATGATGACCCCAATGGGCATGGATAAACCATTTGAGAAAAGTCAGCGATCGTTTAAGGTGTGAATGCTTAGAAGCTAGGAATAGAAGGGAAATTCCTAAATTGGAGTGTGTTAGTTTGCTAGGGTTGTCCTCACAAAGTAGCACAAGTGACTTACACAACTGAAAGGTGCTTTCTCGGGGCTCTGGAGACGGGATGTCTGAGCTCAAGGTGCTGGCAGGGTGGTCCCCTCACAGGACAACACCAGCACCTGGAGACACGTCCTCACGACCTGATAGGATCAGAGGACACTATCTGAAGGACTCTTGCCTAAACGAAACCTGGACTGAGAGCTGCCCATTCACAGGAAATGCAAGAGACAGAGGAACAGGCGAGACCACGCCACAGGGCATTGATCCACACATTCCAGGGGACAAATGACCCAGTTCCTCCTGCAGCGCCTGGTCGAGAAAAAACAACCAGGAAGGAAGGGGTGACTGGTATAGAGAAAGGGAGACGGAAGGGATCGCACAACCTAACACAGTGTTTGGGTCCAGACCCAAAGAAGCTGCATGTAAACAACCCCAAACAAACAAACAAACAAAAAAAAAATAGAAAAAACAGAGACATTTCAATATAGGCTGGATATCACACGATATTGAGGAATTCCTGAAGTTTTGCTTACTGTGAGTGTGGCCTGGTGGCTCTGGAATGCTGAGCGCCGGCCCCCAAAGATATGTCCCCGTCCTCATCCACAACCTGGAATGTGACATGGCAAGAGGGACTTCGCTGGTGTGATTAAGTTAAGCGCCCTGAAAGGGGGCAATTATCCGGGATTTTCTGGGTGCAATGATGGGGGTCCTCATAAAAGGGAGGCAGGGGAGGCAAAAGCAGAGAGGACCATACAGTGGGGGTTAGAGTGATTGAGGCTACAAGGCAAGGACTTGTAAGAGGTTTCTAGAAGCTTGGAAAGGCAAGGACAAGGATTCTCCTCCAGAGCCTCCAGAAGGAACGCAGCCCTGACACCTTGGCTTTAGACCCATTTTGGATTTCTGACCTCCAGAGCTATATGAAAATAAATATGTATGGCTTTAAGCCAGTAAGTTTGTGGGAATTGGCTACAGCAGCCACAGGAAACTATGGAGTGATTGTGGTGTGTGTGTGTGTGTGTGTGTGTGTGTTTTAAGGGCTTGTCAGTTAGAGATGTATAATGGCGCACTTCAGGGTGAAATGACACAGAATTTATTTTAAAATACCCTCCCCCCCACCCACCAAAGTTCATGGGGTAGGAGATAAAACAAAGTTGGAAAATGTTCATAATGGTTGAAGCTGAATGATGAGCACAAGGAAGCTCGTCATACCATCATCTCTACTTTTATGTTTGCCTGAAAGTTTCTAAAACAAAAAATTAAAAAACATACCATCAGTGGGGTGACCCCAGACTCCATGGCCAGACCACATCTGTAGGCAGCTCACACCCTGGGCATTCTCACTTGTCCTATCTCCAACGGGACCCTCCCGGGAGCTCCAGACCTGCGGTGCAAGGCCACCGTGCCTCTCCCCTGGGGGCTGATGGGCATTCAAACTTGCGTATCAATCGCCAGGATATATTGTAACACGAATAAAGCAAGGGGTTGTAACAGGGTTTCTCCTATGCTAGCTTTTAGGAAGAGAAGGGGAAATAGGAACACAGCTGTGTGTCTGCATGTTTGTTTCAGGAGAAACAAGGCACGGCCACAGAAGTATTATTCCTAACTTGCCTCACTCACCCGGCTCCCTTGTTCTGCTGACTTGACTTGTCCCTGAGCGACACCTCACCGCACCCCCCCCCCCACCGCCCGTCCCTAAGTTCCTGCTACAGTTTTGAGTTCAGGGGGCCCATGCCAAGACCCTTCCATGTCTCAGACCTGCTCCTCTGCTGTCTTCCCCGTCTCGGTCAACGGCAGCTCCAGTCATCCAGTTGTGCTGGTCAAAACCTCGAGGTCACTGTGCCATTTTCTCTCATATTCCACATCCGATTCATCGGCAATTCCTGTTGGCTCTCCCTCAGAGTGCGCGCTGGCTCCAGGTACCTCTCAACCCTTCTGGCTGCAACCTTCTCGGGACCTTCCCAGGTGTACTCTGAAAGCAGCCACCATATGTGGAAGGCAGGGGGAGACCGAAGAAGTGGCAGACGCTCCAGACGGATAGGTGTCAGGTTTAATAAGGGAATTTATATCGAGGCCCTAACTGGGTTCCATCACGTACCCAGGGGGCTGTCACTGGGCCGGTCACATACCCAGCCCAGAGGGTCTCATCACCACCTCTCTCTCCCCAGGATCCCTGGGCAGCTCTGGGAGCTGGGAAGGGAGCGGAACGCACATCTCAGGCACAGGGGAGTAGGTGGGGAGCCTCAACCCAGGTCCAGCTCTCAGGTCAAACCTGCGGTCCCATCTTCCTGATGACCTGCCCCTGCGCTCCGCCCTCATGACCAGCTCTTACAATGTCCCCCACCCCCTCTGCACTGTGTGCGGAGTGATCAGCAAGGAGTTTCACTAGCAAGGAGGTGGCTCACTGGCAGCCCTTTGGCTGCGCCAGAGGCAGGTGTCACAGCAACAAAGAGGCACATGCAGGAGAAAACGTGGGTCAAGACAGTGACTTCCCAAACCAGTGACAACTTTTTCATCAAGAGTTGCATGAGCCAAACTATCAATTTACTAAGTCCTCTTGTGTCCGCATGCAGTTTCGTAAAGATGATGCACCAGCATGCTCACTGGGGATGAGCGCACAACGGCCTGTTTGCTTAATGGCCCGGGCAGCTCCTCGGGAGGCCGCACAGCGTCCAACCAAGGCCACTCTCTTTCGGGGGACAGCTTTTCTCACTGGGGACATTCCAGGGCTCAGGAAGGACAGACTTTGTCGGCTCTCATTTAGGTCTCGCTGCACGAATGTAGGAAGGACCTCTGTGTGTGCTATAACATTCTCCAGGCCCACGGAGGGCACAGAGACGGCAACCAAACGACCGCCCTGGAGGGAGAACTACTGTGGCCACCCGGCCTTGAGGACAGGGCGGCCGGCAGCGTTAGGAACTTGACCTGGCTGTACACATTGTGCACATGCGGGCCGGAGGTGTGCAGACACGGAGTTGGGGCATGCCAGACCAGAACCCCCCAGCCACGTGTGTGCTATAAAGCCAACTGTGTGCATGCTTGTGTGTATGTGTGTGTGTGCATCCAAGGAGTGGCTAGGAGGACACACACCACAGGGTCAACAGCAGCTGCCTCTGGGGGATGGGCTCAGGGGAGGAAGGGAAATAAAAGGATTTCCTTTTGTTCCTCAGCACACTGCTTGGATACTTTATTATTTCATGTCATTTCATTTTGTTTTGTTTTTTACAACCAGCATGTATTACCTGTACATTTCTGGAGTCAGGCTGGGACTCAGGTCAGGTGTAATAGGGCGTGGCCAGGGCAGGAGTAGGTGACACCCTGTGTGTCCCTGGGGCAGGTTCCAGAAGGGGAATGGCCAGAGAGAGGGAGGCTGGGGTGGGCAGCTGGATGGTAGGGGGAAGCAGCAGGGGGCGGAGAGCTAGGTCCAGCTGGGTGTTCATCTTCACTTCCACAACCCCCACTGGGTTTTGAGCCACAAGGTAGGTGGACTTCTTGTTGGGGCCTGGGAGGGTCCACTCCGGCCCTCAGCCATTTCAGAGGATTCATTTCCTTGCTGCACAGCATGGCCCAGGCCTCCAGAGGTAAAAAACAGCACCCCATTTCCTCCAGTCTGTTTTTGCTTTGTCTTCCTTGTGAGGTGTTAAGAATGGACTGGGGCATGTTTCCAAAAGTTCCTTTGATTATTTGGAAAGTGCCTTGCATAATTTAGTCAGAGGGACCCCAGGCATGAAAGACACAGTTGCTGCGGCATAATGCTAAGCAGAAAGTTGAAATTTAGTGACTGCATTGGTTCTGGTTCATTAACTGCCTCATCTCCCAGTGAGGGGTCCCTCAAATCCATGATGTCTCTTCTGGTCCTGGAGGTCCCCTTGGGTTTGCCTCTACAGGAATGCAGGGGTCTTTGGTGAATCCGTGCTCCAGGGCACTGGCTGTGCCAACCCAGGGACTGGAGTGGACAGGTGACCGGGTCGGGGTGATCCTGGCTTACCCTGGCCCATGGGCTGGCCAATCTGAGAATTTTGCTGTTGCACCCTCTGAGGCTCAGCTGATTGAAAGTGACACAAAGATCCAGAGTGATCACGGTCTCTTGAAGATTCTTAACATTTTCAATAAGTCTTTAAAAAATACATTTCATTACTTGGGGGACTCCTCATAAGCCATCGGGATGCTTTCTTGTTGGCTGGGTGTGTGTGTACTTTAAAAATGCAAAAAAACTTGCACTCTGGATATTTTCATCATGAGCTCCTATTATGTAGCTTCTAAAGGCCACGGGGGTCAGTAACTCAGGTGCCACCCCATCTTTGGCAACCCGTTTCCACAGGAGAAATGCCCTCTCTGCCTGTCCCCTCACCTGGTGGGGAGACCCCGGTGTTGCAGACTGCCGAGGTTTGCCCCATGAGGAGTGAGCAGTTCATGAGCAAGGACTCTGGTGACTGAGTTGAGTCCTGGTGTCTTAGGCTGGGTTCCCATGAGACAGAGGGGAGGCTGCCCGGGGAGTCTCTGGGGAGAGATGCCCCAAGGCTGTGAGGGGGCAGGACAGGGCATAGGGAGAGGGCCACTCCAACGTGGCTACAGCTGAGGCCCATCCTGCAGGAAAGCTCTGGCCCCAAACCCAGACAAGAGGGCTGGGCCTTTGCATCCCTGCTTCAGCAGGCGCAGGATGGGCACCTGCCTGGAAGAGGGGACCCAGGGTGGCTACATTAACTACAACACCTGGATGCCACTGGCACTTCTATGTCACCTGAGAAAGTTTGCTTCAGTTTGCTCATCTGTTTTGTGGACCTCAACGTATCCTATCTTTCAGGGTTGTTTTAAGGATTAGAGATATAACATGCACCCCAAACTCCTAGCGCAGAGCTGGTATGGCTAGTAATACACAAAACACACACTGGATTTTCAAGTCTTGGTATGAGAAAAATGATGCAAAATATCTCATAAATAGTTTTACTGTCAATGACATACTGACATGCTAACATTTCAGCTATATTGACTTAAATAAAATTTCTTATTCAAATTAATTTCAGCTGCTTCTTTTTACTTTTTAAAATGTGGCTACTAGAAAATTAAAATTACATACTGTGGGCTCATTAGGCAGGAAGGAGTGTCTCGAATCCAGACTCTAGACAATATTCTTGGCCAGTCCATTGTTTCACGGACAAACGATTATTCTTCACACCCATTACGCTAATTAACAAACCATGGGGCGTGGCCTGGACATAAAGAGCTCCAGAGTGGGCTGTTGACATCTTTCAAGTGTAGGCTCTAACTCCCTGTGGAGTTTTGCATTTCCAGTGTAGCAGAGCTAGCTGCCCTTCAGAAGCAGATTGAAACTAAGTCTCAGGTACAGACTGTGCTGAAGGATTTTAAAGTCGTTTGCGGGCCCTATAATACCCTTGCCAAGCCCTTGGCTCTTGAGAAAACCACTGTGTGTGTAGCTCAAACATGGTTCGACAAATGTTCATCATCAGGTTCAACATCTTTGTTGAAGAGGACAGGAAACTGAGTGCTCAGTGTTAGAAAGCGTTTCCCCCCAACGTGGTTAATTAACATAGTTACAACGGGTCTTAAAGGGAACATTCGCTTCTGCCAAGCAGCTCCTTCCGCAGTGATGTCCACTCCGCATAGTTTCCTGTAGAGGGCGCCAAACACACACCCATTGTGTTCTCCGTTGAAAGAAAACAAGACAAATTAGTGACCTGGAAGGTTTGAATAAAAACCACATCAGAGAAATCATTGTTTTGAGAACTCTTTTCAGCTTAATTAATGCACTTGGGCTGTCCAAATTCATTCTAGGTCTGCGGGTGATTTTTAGACAAAACGAAGATTCGGGGAGAGGACTACAGTTTGCTGAGCTGTCCTCTCAAGCTAAACAATGTCGACAGAGAGCTCTTAGGCAAATTAACTTTCCCCTGAATGCTCTCTTTTCTCTCATCCATCTGCATTCATTCCTGTGGGTACGGCTGAGTCTGGGCCGAGGAGTTAGATACACATGAATGCCAGGGAAAAAAACATCAGGGGTCACTGGGGGAAAGTTGGCCTGGTCTAAATAAACTCCTTTCTCTATCCATGCCAAGGAGTCTAAAAATCTATTTCAATTTCTTCTACCACATTTTAAGGAATCTAAACATTTTTTCTTCAAAGAGTTAAATAGAACTTCTCTATGACCTAGCAATTCCACGCCTAAGAAGTGAAATCAGGAACTCAAGCAAATCCTCATACACAAAAGTTCACAGGGGCACCATTTGCAATCACCGAATGATGAACACAACGAAAGGTCAGCAACTGAGGAATGATTGACAAAATGGGGCCACACACACACACACAGTGGAATATTACTCAGCCATGGGAAGGAATGAAGTACGAATAAAACGCTACAGCATGGATGAACCTCAGAAAATTATGCTAAGTGGAAGTAGTCGGACAGAAAAGTGACACATATAAATGGAATGATTCCATTTACCCGAAGTATCCAGGACAGGTAAATCCAGAGGGACAGAGAGCAGACGGGTGGTTACCAGGGACAAGAGGAAGGAAGGAAGGAAGGGGGGGTGCCTGCATAATGGACACAGGATTTTCTTTGGGGGGGTGATGAAGATGTTTTGGAACTAGATAAAGATGGTGGTCACACAACACTGTGAAATATAAAAGCCACTAACTGGTTCTCTTTAGCAAAAGTTAATTTTATGTTTTGTGACTTTCACCTCAATCAAAAAACAAGCCTATCCCTTTCTCTACAACCTGGGAATTGGGATTTTCTGAATATCCTAACACCTTTTATGGGCATCTTCTCATCTTCCAATAGACTTCCCCGGGCCAGTCTGGACTGTCCTTGACCTTGTAGCAGGGAGACACCAAACTCATTCCTGTTTCACTGTGGATCCTTGATCTCTCTACGTCCCAGCTGTTTGCAATCACACCCTGGATTTTGGACAGAACTTAAAAAAAAAAAGGCTCTGCACGATATTGTTCTGACTCCTGGACATCATAACTACATAACACATGCTTCAGCTACTCAGCCACACAGACCGGACCCTTCATACAGCATGACGACGGCGGTCCTCCCCGTGACCCACACGGGGCCAGCAAGGCGCCCTGGCTAAGTTATTTTATTTCTGCAAGCAGGACACAGAGAAGCAAACAAAATGCAGGCGACGGAAATTAGCAAAATTCTTATACCACACTGGCTTCTTTGTGTTTTCCAGAATATTTCAATGGGTCACCAGTTGCAGGCGGAAACTCACAATCTAACCTAAAGTGTCTTGTGGCTACTCCTGAAGGAATCTCACCTGGCAAGGCAAGTGACCTGGAACGCTTTGGCCTCAGACGGTACAGGGTACGGGCTTTGCTCGTTCAGCAAATTAAAACAAGGAATGGGGTGCTCGTTGTGGCCATCTTACTCCCCAAGGATGGGCCCTTTCGATGCAGACTAACTTCCTTGTAAGTCGCTGGACCCCAGTCTGACTGTGGGATTTTTAGCTATTCCCAGTTACGACGTCAGTGCTGCCTCGCTGATGAAAGCGCTCCCGGTCCCCTCTCTAAGCAGGAGTCAGTTCAGGGAGGCCTGAGTACAAACCAGCACCTCTGATTGTTCATTCCTCTTGGTTGTGGGAAATCATCTGGGATGATAGCATCATTTACATAGTTTTATTTTAAAAGATTTTATTTACTTTTAGAGAGAGCATAAGGGAGGGAGATAGAGGAGAGAAGCATCACTGTGTGGTTGCCTCTCACATGCCCCCCACTAGGGACCTGGTCTGCAACCCAAGCACGTGCCCTGACTGGGAATCAAACCGGTGACCCTTTGGTTCGCAGGCTGGCACTCAAACATTGAGCCACACCAGTCAGGGACCTGCTTTCAATTCTTATGGGAGCACATTTAGAAGTGGAATTGGTGGATCACATGGTAATTCTAAGCGAAACCTTTTGAGGAATTGCCAAACTATTCATTTTGATTATTTCTTCATTTTTATTGAAAATTGCATACATCATAAATGTGCAGTTCATCGAATCATCTCCCGCCATCATCCCTGTGTAAACTCTGCCCCGTATCAAAATTATGACCAGCTCTCCAGAAGGTCCCTTATGCCCCCTCTCAGTCGCTTTTAACACCGTAGACTCAGTTTTGTTCACTTCGGGACTTCATAGAAATAAAATCATACTTTATTTATTCTCCTATTATTAAATTTATTCACTCTCATGTTCTTCATTCGTATAGTGAGATTTGCGCATGTTGCTGGCCGTAGCAGCAGCTAACGGCTGTACAAACGCACCGCCATTTACTTGTCTGCTTTGCTATTAATGGCTTATTGGGGTCCTTTCCAGTTTGGGGCTCGAACGAGGAGGGTTGTCATGTCTGTTCCTTGCATGTGTGTTCTACACAAACGCAGAGATCCCTGCGGGGCACACACCTGTTGTTAGATCACAAGGCTTGCGGGCACTCAGCGTCACGCGGATACGAACAGTTCTCCGAAGCGGCTGGGTCCTGGCGTGCGCGCCCCCGAGCGGTGGACGAGCGCGCGCAGCGGTTTGATGAGGCTTGGTGTCATCGGCCTTTAAAAGGTTTGCCACCGGGGCGCGGATGACTGTATGGCGGTACCTCCCGGTGGTTTTCATTTTCATTTCTTTTGTCGAAAAAGAGGTGAAACCTTCTCACATGTTCATGGGCCATCTGGATGTCCTCCCGTGTAAGTGCCTCGAATCTTTGCTTTTTGTCTATGAGCAGTTGGATGCTTTTCTTATTGATTTTTAAGAGCTCTTTATATATTCTGAACATGAGTCATTTGTTGGTTATGTGTATTGAAAATATCTTCTTTTATTTGGTGTGGTGTGTTTTAATGAACTAAAGTTTCTAATTTTAATGTTGTTTGGGTGATCTTTTTCATCATGTCTTATTTAAGATATTCTTGCCTAGCTTCCTATTTATTGATGTCTGTCATTTATCTCAATAATCTTTTATTAGGATTATCTGAGGGTATCTGATGTTTTCTGATGCTATTGTAAGTGATATAATCTTTTAAAAATAGACTTTTTATTTTAACATGGTTTCAGATTTACATAAAAATTACAAGAATAGCCCTGGCTGGTGTAGCTCAGTGGAATGAGCATGGGCTGGGAACCAAAGGGTCCCGGTTCAATTCCCAGTCAGGGCACATGCCTGGGTTGCAGGCCAGGTCCCCAGTGGGGTCCCCAGTGAGGGCCACGTGAGAGGCAACCATACATTGCTGTTTCTCTCCCTCTCTTTCTCCCACTCTTCCCCTGTCTCTAAATATAAATAAAATCTTTTAAAAAAAATTACAAGAATAGTGCAGACAGTTGATGTGGTGGTATTATTTTTAAAATTAAAAAAATTTAAATTTCACTGTATAATCATCTATTGCTGTTATACAAATACATAATTATATTTTGTACAGTGTCCTTATATCAACTTTGTATACTTACTTATTAATTGTAATAACTTTTCTATTGATATTTTTGGATTTTCTATGTACTCAATTATGTTTTCTTTGAACAAGACAGTTTTATTTCTTCCTTTCAAATCCCTAAAACTTTTTCCCTTTATTGCATTGGCTTGAACTTCCAGGAAAATGTTAATATAAGTCATGGTAGCAAGATCCTAATCTCTTTCCCCATCTCAGGGGGAAAACTTGCAATATTTCACCATTAAGTATGATGTTTGCTATAGAATTTTTTTGCAGATATTCTTTATCAAATGAAAAATGTTGGCTGTTGCCCTGGCCAGTGTGGCTCAGTTAGCTGGAGCATCATCCCCAACACCAAAAGGTTGCAGGTTCAATTCCTGGTTAGGGCCCATGTGGGTTTGGTCCTGGTAGGTGGCTTATGAGAGGCAACTGATACTTCCCTCCCTCCCTCCCTCCCTTCCCTTCTCTCTAAATCAATGGGCATGTCCTCAGGTGAGAATTAAACAAGGAATTCTGCTCTTTTCCATAGCTAAAATTTTTCACTAAAAATCATAATTGGATTTTGATTTTCTCTTTGGTGGTGGTCTTTATCAATTAATTTTTTCTGCCTGTGTTAAAACACTTTCAGTATGTTTTTACCCTTTATTTTTGTTACATAAATTTTCACATGTTAAACCAACCTTGCATTCCTGGGGCAAATCCAGCCTCTGGTGATATGTTATATCCCTGCTTTGGAGCTTCTGATGCTTTCAGAGAAATTCTAAAAAAAAAAAAAAAAAAAAAAAAAAAATAGAAAATTTTCCAGCATTTCAAGTTTCCTCAGTGGAAGGTTTGGTGTAAAATAAGCTAGACTGCCTTTGCTGAAGTGGGAAACCACACATTTTAAATTTGGGTGTACTTGTTGGTTGTGTCTTCCTTTTCACTTCAGACCAATATTGCAGAGGTGTGTGTGTGTCCACAAAGCTCAGGATTCTACATTTCTGCTGCAGAAGTTCCCCCTACACGCCAGGCCGTGGCCCGAGCTGAGTTCTGTCTCCAGCAATGCACATTCCTGGGGTGGAGGTCCCGCCCACACCAGACATATAGACCACACTGGGACTTTGACCCCCTTTCCCCAGAGCTATGGACACTTTTCAGGTCACTGGGTTGCTGCTCCAGTCCAACCAGCTGACTCTGGTTCTACCATCGGGGCCATTAAGAGCTCAGAGAAGTGGGTGTTTTGTCTTGAAGGCTGTTTGCTGGTTTCTGTCCTGAAAGAGCTGCATTTAACGCCAGTCTTTGCGGATGCCACTCGCCACGGTCCCCACCACTCAGACTGATAGTCATTGGATCTGGTCCTAGAGAATAATGCAGACAGGATATTCAGGTAGAATCTGCATACGTGTTGTGATTGTTTCTGGTGTTACAATTTTCACCGTTTGTGAGCTGGAAGAACTAGCAGGGTGTTTCATTAACAAAGACCGCCAGACACCACCTCATCATGATCTTATATTAAACCTGGACTTCTGCCCTGGCTGGTGTAGCTCAGTGGATTGAGCACCGGCCTGCAAACCAAAGGGTTGCCAGTTTGATTCCCAGTCAGGGCACTTGCCTGGGTTGCAGGCCAGGTCCCCACTGGGGGTGCACAGGAGGCAACCACACCTTGATGTTTCTCTCCCTCTCTCCTTCCCTTTCCCTCTCTCTAAAAATAAATAAATTAAAATCTTTAAAAAAAACAAACAAAAAACAACCCTGGACTTCTTTGGGTCTTTGGGCCTCTTTATTGTCTTGAGGATTTTTAAGTAGAAACAAATTCTGGCTTTAAAACCCCCTTTTTAAAAAAAAGATTTTATTTATTTATTTTTAGAGAGAGGGGAAGGGAGGGAGACAGAGAGGGAGAGAAACAGCAATGTATGGTTGCCTCTCACATGGCCCTCACTGGGGACCTGGCCTGCAACCCAGGCATGTGCCCTGACTGGGAATTGAACCAGGACCCTTTGGTTCCCAGCCTGTGCTCAATCCACTGAGCTACACCAGCCAGGGCTAAAACCCTTTTTAAGAAAAGAGCTCAGAAAAGTGCCTGGCCTTTGTGCCTTCTCTGTGCATTCTCCTGGTAGATAGGCTGTTGTCTACCTTGTTTCTCTGCAGCCCCCTTCATTCCTGGTGTGTTTCTTTTTTAAATTTTTATTTATTGATTTTGGGGAAAGGGGAAAGGAAGGTGGGGCGGGTGGAGAGAGAGAGAGAGAGAGAGAAAGAGAAATATCGATTTGTTCCATTTGCTGGAACACTGGTTGACTCTTGTATGTGCCCTGACTGGGGACTGAACCCACAACCTGGGTATATTAGGAGGATGCTCCAAACACTTGAGCTACCTGGCCAGGGCCCCTGGTGTGCTTCTGGACACAGCTCATTTGTTACTCTGTATTTAAAACTCTAAACCCAACTGTCAGCAACTCCCGGTTTAATTTAGCTTGGTGGTTCCCTCTGTTCTTTGATAGGCTGAATAAATAAGCCCGCCCACGAGCCCCAAAGACCACACCCCGATCCCCAGAACCTGTGAAAGTTACAAGAGGACTTGCGAGGTGAAAAAGGATCTTGAAACAGGGAGATTATTCTTGATTGTCTGGGTGGGCCCTAAATGCAATCACGAGGACCCTCTGTAATCACAGAGGGAGGCAAGAAGATCCATGGATAAAGTAGATGATGGGATGGCAAGCCAGAGGCTGCAGCAATTGGAGCAAGGCTGTCAGCCCAGGCGCTAGGGGCTACAGGCCCGAGAAAGACAAGGGGCGGGTTCTCCCCAGGAGGAGCCAGCCCTGCCCAGGCCTTGCCTGCAGCCCAGACTGACATCGGATTTCTGGTTCCAAGTCTGGTTCCCAGGTTTGTGTTGTTTTTAAGCACTGAGTTTGTGGCAATTCATTGCAGCGGTGACAGGGAGTTAATACAGCCCTCCACTTGCACAACCAGGGAAGAGCTAGGACTCAATGCAGATTTGGAATTTCGTATTGACCAAGTAAGGGTGGGGCTGAAAGACACACAATCTGCCCTACAAAAGTCAACCAGGGGCGGAGTACGTAAGAGGGATGGATATAGGCAAGACTCTGGCCTGCTCCAAGAAGTAGCAATGCAGGTCCAACCACGGGTCCTTGGGTGAGTTTGCACAGAGAAGGGCCATGGGATGTTGGCGGCAGGCGGAGCTGTACCTAGTTTTAGGTATTTGGTTCTTATTTTGCTAACACCTAAGTTAATAACAGAGGAGAGAATTTCTACCAGGGATTTGAACTGCGTGTTTTTGATGGGGGTTCCTGGAAGAAGGGTAGGTATGACAAGGTCTCCTAGGAGCCGGGGGAGTTCGTCATTAGCAGGGAGGCCGGTGAGGGAAAGCACGGGCATCCCTGCTGAAGTGGAGCTGGATATGGCTGATGTTCTGCAAGTAAGCTATTTAATATGATGGCTCGTTATGCTGCTGCTTCCCTGACACGGATATAACCGGAAGTCAGAAAGGAAATAGAAAATTTTTGAGTAGCCAAAACGGATATTTTTGCTTCTGTGCACGTACTTTGCTTTTATTTATTTAAAAAAAATTTTTTTAAAGATTTTATTTATTTATTTATTTTTTTAGAGGGAGGGGAAGGGAAGGAGAAAGAGAGGGAGAGAAGCAGCAATGTATGGTTGCCTCTCACATGGCCCTCACTGGGGACCTGGCCTGCAACCCAGGCATGTGCCCTGACTGGGAATCGAACCGGGACCCTCTGGTTCCCAGCCCACACTCAATCCACTGAGCTATACCAGCCAGGGCTATTTATTTAAAATGTTTTACGTAATTAAACTTATTGGGGTAACTTTGGTTAATGGCAGCATATCCATTTCAGGCGCACCGTTCTGTAATACGACATCTATATACTGCATTCCGTGCTCACCTCCCAGAGTCCGGGCACATTCCAGGGTCATGTGTGTGACTCCCTTTATCCTCCCACCACCACCCCCTCAGCGAACACTCGTACCATTGTCTGTGTCTGCAGGTGAGCTTGTTTTGTTAATTTGTTGCTTTTTGTTTTATAGCCCACACGGGAGTTAAATCACATGGTTCTTGTCCTTTCCTGTCTATTTTGTTTTGCATGATCCTCTCAAGATCCATCCATGTTGTTGCAAATAGCAATATTTCATCATATTTACGGCTGAGTCATATCCTACTGTATATATATATGTACCACTTTATCCAATCATCCATTGAAGGACGCAAGGGCGCTTAGTTTGTTTCCTTGTCTTAGCTACTGGGCATAATGCTGCAATGAACACAGGGAGATATTTATAGATATAGATGTGCACATATATATAAAATTATGCTTATAATTACGTAAATTATATTTATAAACATATAAACTAATAATATTTTTTGAATTTTCCAGGTATAGACTCAGAGAAGGGATTTCTGGGTCATATGGTAGCTCTATTCTTAATTTTTTGAGAAACCTCCATGCAGTTTCCATAGGGGTTGTGCCAATTTACATCCCACTAGCAAAGTATGAGAGTTCCCTCTTTTCCACACCCTTTACAACCTTTGTAATTTCTTGTCTTCTTTTTCTTTTTAATCCTCACCTGAGGATATTCATTTATTGATGGGAGAGATCGATTCATCGTTCCACCCACCGAGGCAGTCACCAAATGCGGGTTCAATTCCTGGTCAGGGCACGCACCGAGGTTGTGGGCTTGATCCTTGGTCAGGGTGTGTATGGAGGGCAACTGACTGATATTTTTCTCTCCC
Organism: Micronycteris hirsuta; assembly: GCA_004026765.1. Classification (NCBI taxonomy): domain Eukaryota; kingdom Metazoa; phylum Chordata; class Mammalia; order Chiroptera; family Phyllostomidae; genus Micronycteris; species Micronycteris hirsuta. Next base: position 21,034 of record PVJI01005752.1, on the reverse strand, counting down.
ATGGATATTTTTCTCTCTCTCCCTCTGAAATCGATGAACATGTTCTGGGGTAAGGATTAAAAAAATTGATCAAAGGGAAACATTATAATAATTCCTCCAAAGTAAAATTTGTCTTTTTTTAAAAAAGATTTTATTTATTTATTTTTAGAGAGAAGGGACAGGAGGGAGAAAGACAGGGAGAGAAACATCAATATGTGGTTGCCTTTCACATGGCCCCCATTGGGGACCTGGTCCGCAACCCAGGCATGTGCCCTGACTGGGAATCGAACTAGCTACCCTTTGGTCCCAGCTTGCGCTCAATCCACTGAGCTTCACCAGCTTAAAATTTGTCTTTTAAATGAGAAATTCTATGCTAAATAGCCTAGATTTAATGTTTCAGATGACATCTCTGAAACTACAGTCTTATTAAATGCCTTTACCCAATTTAACCTTTGTTATAATTAGTCATTTCATACCCTATTCTGGAACAGAGTCGCAATTTCCTGCTTCTGTCCTTTAAACACCTTATTCACGAATTTGCAATCTTTTTTTTGTTTGTTTGTTTCAAGTAGAAGAGTTCCTTGGCTTGTATTCTGCTGAAAACGCTGATGAGTACCTAATAGGGTTTTCTTTATAGGATACAGTCATTTTCCCCCTGGGTGCCTTTGTCATTAACTTTTGACAGCTTTAATATAATGTGTCTTAAAGAAGGTCCTTTTGCGTTGAGATAATTGGTTGTTCTGTTTGCTTCCTGGATTTGAGGATCCAGCTCTTTCCATAGGTTTGGGAAGTTCTCATTGATTATTGGTTTGAATAGACTGTTTTCTTGTCTCTGCCTTCTCCTTCTGTTAGATCCAGTATTCTTATATTGCTCTTTCTAATGAAGTCAAGTAGTTCCCACAGATGTCTTTCTAGATTTCTGTCTTCCGGATCACGAATTCTTTCCTCCATCCAGTCTGCTCTATTTCCTAAGCTCTCTAATTCATCCTTCATCCCATCTATCCAGCTCTTTAGCTCCATCTGTTTGGTTCTTTCTCGTGATCTTTGGGAAAGTACTCTTTTGTTGGTTGATTTTTATCCCTGAGCTCAGAGAACTGCTTTCTGAGTTTTCTTGTGTCTCACTGACTTTTTTCAGAGCAGCAACCTCGAATTCTTTGTCGTTTAAACCACAGTCTTTTATGCCTTCATGTTTGTTTCCTGGGGACTTTTGGTTTTCTTTCTGAGCTACCTTATCATCTTGGTGAGTCACAGTATTTGATAGATTCTATCTCTGCCTGGTCATTTGAAGGATTGAAATCTTCCCTTATAAGTACTGTGTTTTGCCTTTAACGATTTAGCAGGTTGGTAAGCAGAGGTATGCAGAGGTCTTTCGTTTTCTTTCCAGCAGATGGTGGTATAGCACAAACTTTAGTTGTCTCTTACTGGCCCTCCTGGGGCTGTGGGGGTCTCGATGGGGCAGTATTACCTTCTACAAATTGCCCCATATTCCCCAAAGAGGCAGGTGTTCTCTCTCTGACAGGGTCGCCTGAGTCTCAGGGCACCACCCTTTGGCGGGACGTGAGGGGCCAAGGGGCTCTGAGCCTGTGCATTCCAGCACTGTTTCCCTGCAACCAGATGCCACCAGCCGTGTTGAACTATCTGAGGTGTCCCAGATCCCTCTTTTGGGCTTTGTGCAATGGGTGGGAGGTGGGAGGTGGGCTCTTGCATCTGTGACTTTCTTTATTTCACTGCGTTTATGCAAAATGTATACTGGCTGTTGAGGCTAGAATGGGGCTTCTGCCCCTTTGCAACCTGCTGAGTGAGTGCTGTGACCTAGCTCCCCCACCCAGCCACAGCTGCTGCACCTTTGAACTGCACTTCTGCCCCCATCACTGTGGCCTGCCATGATGTGCACGGGCCACCCTGGCCCTCCAGTCCTTACCAGGCTGCTGAGTGAGAGGGTGCTGCAAGCCCACACTCCATGGCTACCCCTCTGCTCGTCTGGGCCCTGCCTGTGGCTCCCGTCTCTGCCCTTCCCCATCCTCCCACCCCTGGCCACTCCCATACACCTACCTCCCTGATGCACAGATCTCCCAGACGAGTGCATGTGCTGAGCAGGGAGTTCTTTGTTGAACTGTAGGTGTCCAACTTGTTGTAACTTTAAGGGGAAAGATCAGGAAGTCTTCTCACATTGCCACACTGCCGCTGTCACTCTCGTGCTTTGGTTTTCGTGCAGCCTCTGGGCTCTCAGTTTCCGCTCTATCCATTCTTCTTGTGCATGTAGTTCTAAAAGGTGCAGTTGTCTGATTTCTGGCCAAACAGATAATAGAGCAAATCAGAAGCCAGGAGATGAGGGGAGGCAAACAGACAACTCTACGTGGCAACAGTGGGCAGCAAATGGTAGCGACGTGAGCTGTGAAAAACAAAGAGCTGGCCCTTCGGGCCGCCCTGCTGCCCAGCCCTGCCCAGGGTCTCCCCATCTCTCTGCAATCCACCAACTAAAGGGTTAATGCCCGGCAGTGCAGGGGCTTCTGGGCCCCACCACAGCACCAAGTCTCCCTTCTGTCTTGACTGGTTGTGGACAGTTACTAATTTGGATATCACGTAGGAACCTAGGTGAACATTGCTTTTCTTTCGTAACCGAGGAAGCTCGTTAATGTCCCCCTCCCACAATATCAGATGTAAGAAATTAAAAAAAAAAAAATATATATATATATATATATGTGTATGTGTATATCAGTTAGGGGGCCATTGCGTGGGATGAGAACAGCCACATGTAGTTACAGGCCTGTGGGCATCAATATATTACAATGCAGGGTAATAATTAACTTTCACGTTAACAGGCCTCAGTCATTAAGAAAAGTTTAATTATATTCAGCTTTATCTTTGTTAAGAAAGCAGGGAAGAGTGCGATATGTTCTAGACATTTTAATCGAAATGGACTACATGTCTTGCTGCTTATATGAAATTGAGCCTTTAGCCATCTAGAAAACTTACTTGTCTGGAATGACTCGTTCTTTGTGACTCCAGAGCAGAAACTCCTGAATAAAACAGAGCGATGTCCTATCTGTTAGTCTTTGTAGCGAAAATGTCCATGTCTGTCTGTAGCCAGATTCACCCTTCTCTGCCTGTCCTGTACAAGCCTGAGCATCGGCTCACCTGGGATGATAACTCCTCCTGGCTCACCTGGACTGACCTGGCTCTCTGCTCACCTGGGCTGGTCACCCCTCCCTGTTTACATGGGCTGGTCACCCATCCCCTGCTCACCTGGGCTGATCACGCCCCTCCCTGTTTACCTGGGCTGGTCATCTCACCTGCTCACCTGGGCTGATCACCCCCCTCCCTGTTTACCTGGGCTGGTCATCTCCCCTGCTCACCTGGGCTTGCAGTGGTTCCCCGTTTACCTTGGCTGAGAGTGCTTCCCTGCTCACGTGGGCTGACCACAGCGCCCTGCCCTTGTCTTGTCTTTGTCTCAATGGGCCTTCGTCAGGGACTGTGCTGGCCCCAAGGAGGAACAAAAGGTCCTTTCTCAACTGTGACATTATGTGGTGATGACAATGGCATGCCTGCCAACCCATCTCACAGACAACCCCTCACACTGGGCCCTAGAAGAAAACAGGCCTTTTAACGAAGATGCAACCTTGACAGGCTGGAGACACGGTTGGATGAGGGCAGAAGCAAGTCTGACGTGGCACACTGAAAAAACGAGACAAAAACCCCAAACCGAAACAAACAACGTGCTTTACACATACACGGAAACTCGTGTTCAAAGCTAACGGGAAATTTTAGGGTCAGAGAAGACGGCGAGTTAGAAAGTGGGCAGCCAGAGTGACCCAGCCCGACCCTGTGGGTTCTGTGACTGGAGAATTCTGCCCAGAAGAGGGGAGACCCTCCTCTGGCCGCGTTTCCTCATTCGAGGTGGATCTTATGCTTTATGGGCCTGGCCAGTCTGACGGCTCAATTAACTTAATTACTCACCCTAACCACCTACCCATTACCAACATCAGCCAGCCACACCGATTGCCAGTCAGCTCAGTCTCTTGCCTGAGCCAAGGACACGGAGAACCCCAAGCACGGCCTCGGGCCTGGGGCACGAATGTGTTGCAGGAGGGCCCCATGGTGCGGCCGCCAACATGTCAGGGTCACAGAGGGACCTGTGCGCTTACTGTGAGGACTCGGTGGGACAGTGAAGGCACCGGGGCTCCCTGGGCTTCCCAGAGCGTGACCGCAGGGTAGCAGGGTGCCGTGGGGAACGGAGGCAGGGAGCCACTGGACGTGGGACACGCTCCATCTCCCCAGCACAGGCACGCGGGGGCCCTGCTCCTGGAGCTCCCTCTGAGCATCTCTTCCCACATCCACTCACTGCCACGGCCCGTCCTTCCTCCGCTCTGCACAGCTTGACCCACCATGCTTGCTGACTTGGAGCTCCAGCCTCCTTCTGCCTCGGCGGATCCTGGCTTCCACCGTGGCCTGACCTTGCAGGCCCAGCTTCCTGATTCTGTCTCTGGATTGCAAGAAAGAAATTCAGATGGCTCAACTTGTGTTTCCTGCCAGCTGGATGTCATTGGTCCTTGGCCTGCCTAAAGGTCACAGCCCACCCTTGCTGTCCTCAGCAGAGGTGGGACACGCGTGGGATCTATAAGGTGGCCCTTTGGCAGGGCCGGGCCCAGCAGGCAGGCGCGGCTTACTGGCAAAGGCGGCAGAGTGGGTTTCTAATGCAGGAAAATGGGGAAAAGCGCTCCATGAGTTGGAGAAGGAGTTCATTTTTGCTTCGAGTTCCCTCACTAACTGGCTGGGTGACAATGATAAGAAACATCCTTTCTCCACAGAACGAGGGGTCCGAAGGGACGGAAAGGCCATTGGCCATATCGCTGCTCTGAGCACACGACACGGATTTGTTGTTAGTCCCCAGGAGGGAGGTGCCTCAACAAACCCTGTTAAAGATGGGAACACTGAGGCACAGAGGGGTTGAGTAACTGGCCAGAAGTCACACAGCTAGTAAGCAGCAGAGCAGGGGTCTGAACACGGCCAGTCGGGCTTCGGGATCCTTGCCCTGCACCATGCTGAATTCAGGGCCGTGTTACCACGCCAGCGTCCCTCAGGCTCAGGGACAGAAATGCGGCTGGGGGCTTAGCCCTGCTCTCCTGAGCGGGACAGCCCTTTGTATCTGGCCAGGGTGGCAAGCACCCTACAGGGACACTGCTGTCCTTTGCCTGTGCCCTCTCTGAAGGTCATGTGAAATGCTAGCCTGTCAGCACGTATCAACTCAAAAGCTTCTCCCTCAGCTAAGTGAGAGAGCTATTGACCCAAGTGGCGCAGGAGGATTAGACAATCCACTGATGTGACATGTTCCATTGGTTGGAACGTGACAGAGCTCACCACAGCTGTGGGAACACGTGTACTTCGTGGGGAAACATGGGCGCGCACGCCAGTTTGGTGGCCCAGATGCATGCCTTGGGACGTGGCTCCCAAGCTGGGGCCTCAGGGTTAGACGCTGAATTCAGGGTGAGGTTAAGAGCATCTGCCTCCAGGGAGGAATCTCCCTCCCATGGGGGGTGGGGGGCAGGCCGTTTCCCAAGGCACCTGGCAGAGGCCTGGCTGGTAACAATCGCTGAGACAGACAGAAAATACCAGGTGGGATCTGGCAAGGGTTTTCTGGCCCTGGTGATGCCCCCTGCCAGACCTCAGGGTGTGGCTCGCAGGAGCGAGGGTGGAGGGTGTGCCCCTGTGCCGGGGGTGGGGGTGGGGGGCTCCCACCTGCTTCTCTGCCTGGGGCCTTTCCCTTCCCCGGGGCTCCTATCCACAAAGGCTGCCCTGTGTGTGCCCTTCAGGTGAGTTTTCATAAGCCAGGGCATGGAGCAGCCAAACCAATAGGCTCACTGGACATGGCAATGACACCCAGGAGGTCAGGAGTGGTCAGGCCTGTGCACACTGCCTCGCCATATAAACGGAGTCAGTAGGGCCATTGTGGGGAGGTGTTATTGTTTCCACGGGTGCAGCAGAGGGCGGATCGACCTGCCAGACTTGGTAAACTGTGGCATACAGTTTGTTACTGAGCTGCCAAAAACAGAGCTCCCTGAATCGGTCCTGATTCCAGAGCCGCGGGACGATGACTCCGGTGGCGCTGATGTCTCTGCTCCTCGTGGGAGCCCTGGCCCACGATGGGTCCGAGTGGACGTACTCAGGTAAGCCCCCACCACAGGAGCTGTGGGGTGCCCTTCTGAGAACCACGGTGAAGCGAGGCCGACCATGTAGACCTGTGGGCCGTCCCTGAGCAGGGGTCTCCACGTCTCGGGTGTGCGGAGCACACACAGAACCCAAACCTTGATTAAGGAAGAGAGGAACTAGCTGTGCCCTTCAGATCCCTGACTCACCTGCAGCTCTTCTGCTTCAAAACCGCTTCTGCCCACGGTGCCCGTGTGGGGGCCGCTCATGGCTTATGACTGCCAAGTCCCTCGCTCTCTTGGTCTCTGTGAGTGGAAAATAAAGCTTGTAGCAAGGGCTGCCTGCAGTCTTGCAGAGGGCATGCAGGCTTGGCGGGAGCTTTCCTCTCAGTGATTTCGTGACGTGTGGTTCGCCCAGAATGTCATGACTGGCCGGGAACCCGGGGCCTTTAGGAAGACTCCAGCTCCCCTCCCTCAGGTGCCATGGCCCTGCTGACCCTTGAATACACACCTCACTGAAACCCAACTTTTAAACAGATTTTTTTTTAAGATTTTATTTATTTATTATTAGAGAGAGGGTAAGGGAGGGAGACAGAGAGGGAGAGAAACAGCAATGTATGGTTGCCTTCCACATGGCCCTCACTGGGGACCTGGCCTGCAACCCAGGAATGTGCCCTGACTGGGAATCGAACCGGGACCCTTTGGTTCCCAGCCCGCGCTCAATCCACTGAACTACACCAGCCAGGGCTGAAACCCAACTTTTAAATGTAAAATCGGAGGCCCTGGCATTTAGCCCACGTGTGAGCCAAAGATAGGAAGACTACCACGTCTGTGGGGTTCGGCCACGGCATGCTCCTTCCACGTGGCAGTGCAGAGTGCCTGCCTCCCTGCACCTCATCTTTTCTGAGCAAACCCGGCGTGGAGCCCACTCTGCACTGCCCCCCAGCCCCACCCTGGACACATGGCAAAGCACATTCAGGGTGGAGGCATGTCCTGTTAAGTCAAGGGGAACAGGATTAGGGGCATCGCAGGGAGACTCAGAGAGTCCAGCTTCAGGGGCAGGACAGCCAGTGCTGACCAAGGGCTCCGCTTCGGAGCAGAGGAAATCCACGCGAGGCCGCCGGCCCACCGCGCTGGAACGAGGCTGAGGGAGAAAGAGCAGTCCAGCAGGGCAGGTCTCGTCCTCCCCAGCTCGGCCAGGCCTCTGGGACTGTGGGCCTTCAGGAAAGTCACCAAGGGCCTGGGAGAACTCGGGGGCAGCTACTGCCAGTGCCCTTTGAGAATACTTGACACCCAGCCACGCCCCCGACGCGGGCAAAGCCTTTTGATCTTGAATGTGCTCAAGAACTTTGGCCTTGATCCTAGCATCTGCCTCTAGGAAAGAATTGTTTAAAAACTGGTTTGTACATTAGAGAAGAGCAGAATTGACTTTTCTGTGGGAAAACCAAGCTGTCCCGAGAGGCCCCAAGACAAATGTCTTCCTTAAAACAAGCTGAGCCCTTACCACACAGCTGCGCCCCCGGGGGGAGGGAGGCAGAGCCTGGGTCTGCGTTGCGGGGGGCTGAGACCAGGCCCCGCAGTTGTTTGCAGGCCACCCCTCCCCCTGCTATGGTTAGTAAGAAAGATAAATTTCCTTACTTTGATGTCTCGTACCCGCATCATTTGCTCATCTTGGAACCTGGCGTTTACTCTCTTGCCCTGAATCCATAGGTGTAGGCACCCAGGGGTCTTTCCTGGGAACCAGCTGAAAGGGGCTGGGGCGAGGAAACAGGTGGAGGGTCCTGCCATTCCTGCCATCCCTGCTGCTATTGGGGGAAGCATGTCACTGTTGGGGGCTGGGAAGGAAACTGTGTCCCTGAAAGCAGCACAGTGATGCTGAGCCCAAGGAGCTCCTGGTACCTTTGTCAGCTGACAATCACCCAAAGGGAAGAATCATCCAAACTGAAGCTCAGTGGTCAACACTTTGATCATTTCCAAAACACTCAGTCATGTTCCCTGGGCAGGCGGTTGCAACAGCAGAGGCAGGAGCCAGCAACCGCCCTCCAGAAACCAGGGTGCGTGCAGCTGACTTAGATGCCCCTCCTGCCTCCTTCTGAGGCCCTGCTTCTGCTTTCTAGAAGGCAGACCGCTGGCCTTGACCTTGGCATCCTGCCTGGGCCCTGAGGGAGGTGCCCTGGGCCAGCTCCACCTGGCATCACCTTGAGTGGCGACCCCCTTGGCTCTCTCCTGTCTCAGAGGGAGCACTGGATCAGGAGAACTGGCCCAACGAGTATCCCACCTGCGGGGGGAAGAGACAGTCGCCCATCAACCTGCAGAGGAAGAAGGTGGAGTACAACCCCTTCCTGAAGGCTCTGAACCTGACCGGCTACGACGAGACCCAGGGGCTTGAGCTCACCGTAACCAACATGGGCCACACAGGTAAGGGGTGGGCGGTCTGCCCGGGGCCCAGTGCGCAGCCTGAGGGCTGGAGGGCTGACCAGCGTCCAGGCCCCGAAAGGAGGAGGTGCTTGCGCAGCTGTGCAGCCTCTGCCATGGGACTCAGTCCCCCGCTGGTTCCTTCAGTCCCCATTAGCTGCTCCTGAACTCCCTCTGACCCAGCCAGAGGCACATTCAGGTGACGGGGCAGTGCTGCGGAGGCCACCCGGCCGGCCGCCTGTGTGCTCTGCTGGTCTGTGACCCCTCAAATTCTCCCCGTTTCCTCTGCTGAGTCTGATTGGCTCCAAGTGCCCAGACGTTTCAAAGCAGCTCTTGTCTTCTGTGCCCCCACCTCTGCCCCACCCGGAGGAAGGGGGTCAAGGTCAGACAGGAAAAGCCGGTTCCCCACTTCAGAAAGCTGGACTGGACAGCTGTCAAACACGTGCTTCATGTTTGCAGGACACTGTGGCGGCCAGAAGCCACTTCTCTTGGGGTTCCCATCCCACCCACAGCACATCGAACAGAAACACTCACAGCCCACGTCACTCACACTTTTTAATGTATTTTGAAAGATTATTATAATTTAGCCTTTGAGATTATTTGGCTACTCTTTACAACGGGCTACACATTTTCAGCAAGCTCCATGCACACTCAGGAATTCTACTGCAGGAAAAAACCTAATCTACAGATTTTAAAGTCTAATGGCACTTTGATGAATACCAAGTTTAACAGTAAAGTTGACATGATGTAAATAAACAGTTCTTAATTGATTTTGTAGGGTTATTTTAGTATTTTGAAACCTAAGCTATACATATATACTTATTTACCTATTTATATATTATATAATATATATTTTAATAGACTTTATTTTTTAAAAGATTTTATTTATTTTTAGAGAAAGGGGAAGAGAGGGAGAAAGAGAGGGAGAGAAACATCAATCGGTTGCCTCTCAAACACGCCCGACCAGGGACTGAGCCTGCAGCCTAGGCATGAGCCCTGACTGGGAATCAAACCGGCGACCCTTCACTTCACAGGACAAAGCCCAAGCAACTGAGCCACACTGGTCAGGACAGTGGACTTTAGATTCGAGAGTAGTTTTAAGTTCATAGGGAAATCGAGCAGAAAGTGCAGCGATCTCTCAACTACTCCCTGCGTGCACAGCTTATCCCATTGTGAGCAGGACTCACCAAAGGGGTGTTTTTTTTTTTTTTAAACCAAGACTGAACCTACATTGACACATCATAATCACCCAAAATCCATAGGTCCCCTTAGGGTTCACTCCTGGTGTTGCGCATTCTATGGATTCTATGGGTTGGACACATCTACAATGACAGGTGCTCATTACTGTACTGTCAGAGTACTTTCACCGCCCCAGTTACTCTCTGCGCTCTGGTGGTTAGTCATCTTTCCTTCCACCCCCACCCCTGGCAACCACTGACCTTTCTGCTGTCTCCATAGTTTGACCTGTTCCAGAATGTCACAGAGTTGGAATCAGTCTGTAGCTGTTCAAACTGGCTTCTTTCACTTAGCAACGTGCATGGAAGGTTTCTCCCTGCCTTTTCACGGCGTGAGAGCTCATTTCTTTCAAGCGTTAAATAGTGCTCCACAGTTCATTTATTCATCAGCTACCCAAGGACAACTTGGTTGCTTCCAGGTTTGGGCGATTATGAATAAAGCTGCTATAAACATCCGTGTGCCGGATTTTGTGTGGACATAAGTTTTCAGCTCCTTTGGGTAAATACCAGGAAGTGTGATTGCTGCATCGTGTGGTGAGAGTATGTTTAGTTTGTTACGAAACTGCGACACCATCTCCCAAAGTGGCTGCCCTGTGCTGCGTTCCCTCCGGCAGTGAGTGAAATTCCTGCCGCGCCACGTCCCTGCCCGCATTTGGGGCTGTCGGAGTTCCGGATTTTGGCCATTCTCACGGGTGGGCAGTGGTGTCTCGCTGCCGTTTTAATTTGTATTTCCCTGGTGACGTGATGTGTGAAGCATCATTTCAAATGCTTTTTGCCATCTGTGTGTCTTCTTTTATGAGGTGTCTGGTGAGGTCCCTGGCCCAGCTTCGATCAGGCCGTTGGCTTTCTCACTGTTGAGTTGTAAGAGCTTGGTTCTGTGTAACAGCCCCTTATCAGATGTGCGGTTTGCGAATACTGTCTCCCAGCCCGCGGCTTGTCTTCTGATGGTTTTGATACTGTCTTTTGCAGAACAGAAGTGTTAAATTTTAATGAAGTCCAGCTTATCAATGATTTCTTTCATTAATCAAGTTATTAATCAAGTTAATGTTGTATGTAAAACGTCATCACCATACCCGTGGTCATGCAGGTTTTCTCTGATGTTGTCTTCTCGGGGTTGTACGGTTTTGCAGTCTGCACTTCGGCCTGTGATCCATCTGGAGTTCATTTTGGTGAAGGGTATGAGGTCTGTGTCTATATTCATTTCTTTTTTTCATCTGGATGTCCAGTGTTTGACCACCATTTGTTGAAGAATCTATGCTCTGGCCCTGGCTGGTGTAGCTCAGTGGATTGAGCACAGGCCTGCAAACCAAAGGGTCGCAGGTTCAATTCCCAGTCAGGGCACGTGCCTGGGTTACAGGCCAGGTCCCCAGTGGGGGCCACGTGAGAGGCAACCACACATTGATGTCTCTCTCTCTTTCTCCCTCCCTTCACCTCTCTAAAAATAAATAAATAAAATCTTAAAAAAAAAAAAAAAAGAATCTATGCTCCATTGCTTTTCCTTTGCCCATGTGCCGAAGATCAGTTGACTGTCTCTTCTGTCCTGTTGATGTGTTTGTCTGTTCTTTGGAGAGCTCCACACTGTCCTGAGTATGTGGCTTCAAAGTAGGTCTTGAAGTCAGGGAGTGTCAGCGCCCTGACTTTGTTCCTGTTCAGTGTGGCGCTGGCTGTTCTGGGTCTTTTGCCTCTTCATGTCAACTTGGAGTTAGTTGGTTGATATCCACAAAATTCATTGCTGGGGTTTCCAGTGGGATTTCATTGAGTCTATAGATCAAGTTGAGAAGAATTGATATCTTGGCAATATTGGATCTCCTTATCCAAGAACACGCAATATCCCTCTGTTGATTTAGTTCTTAGATTTCTTTCATCAGATTTTACCAGTTTTCCTCACATAGCTCTCGTACGTATTTCGTTAGATTTCTACCTAAATATTTAATTTGGGGGGTTGCTCATGTAAATGGCACTGTGTTTTTCATTTCAAATTCTAGTTTATATTTTTATGTGCCCCATTTTTATTAAACAGACATAAATTACATTTCAATAAAAAGAAATTGAAAACGCACCCGGATGTTGAGACAAATTGCTACAGAAGTTTCTTAAACTTATTCTCAATTTCTCTATTGTATTGTGGATTAGTAACAGTTGGTGGAGCTGTACTGATTAATGTACGTATTTTTAATTAGCCCAAATGCATATTCGTAGACTCCAGGAAAGCTCACAAGCCTCTGGTACTGGGCTTTTAGTGTTCAATGAGACTGACCACACCGTTCTCTTGAGAGGTACTGTCAGCCGCTCTGTGTGTGGGCTCCTCGGAGGAGGGACCGTGGTTCACTGGCCAGCCTGTCCCAGCTCCTGGCCCAGAGCCTGACTTGTGGTGCTCACTCTGGGGAGTAAAAGGAATCAAATCATCCCAGAGACCCCACCCCCTATTCTTGCACCACAGGCAAGCTCCAAAATGGCCAGGGGTGGAGAGCGAAACTCTAGTTCACACCCCCCCGGCCATGGTATTTCAGGGCTTCTTCCTTCCCTGGGGCCAGCAAGCTAGACCTGCCGCTTTGGGGTCCTGCCGCTGCCCTTTTGGATCAAGGTAGGCAGGTGTGTGCCCTGAGAGAGGCACCCGCCCAGCCCTGCTGACTCAGTGCCTGGTCCCCATGCCGCCCTGGGTGCCAGCTGCCCCGCCCATGGGTGACCCTGCTCATGCCCCAGGAGTGAACAGGTGACCAGGGAGGCTACCTGGACAGCAGGCCCAACACACCCATGTCCACCCACACCCCTCGTTGCCCCTCACCTTTTCTCCCAGTGCAGATCAACCTGCCCCCAACCATGCGCATGACGACCTCCGATGGCACCAAGTACGTGGCCCAGCAGATGCACTTCCACTGGGGCGGCATGCCCCACGACATCGGCGGCGCTGAGCACACCATCGACGGGCTCAGGCACGTGGCAGAGGTACTGGGAGGGCCCCTGCTGGTCCGCTTTCTTCAAACACTCTTCTTATTAAAACCGCCACCCAGACTTTGTGCAGAGGTGATGTCGTATCCCCCAAGGCTAGTTTATTTTTCATTCATTCACAACTCCTCACTGATCACTGCTATGTGCGGGTGCAGGCAGGGACCCGCCCTCACAGGAGTCACAGTGAGGCAGGAGTGCCCTTCCCCCCACCACGGCAGGGCAAGCCCCCTTTACTCCCACAGGGATTTCTACATGTCAGATTTTGCAGCTTCCCTCTCTGCTCAGATCTGTCCTTAGGATGATCACAGGTCCACAGCAGCCTCGTGGGGCTGGGGGCTCATGTGCACTGCACAGGGACCTCAGGAGAACCCCGGGGCCTCCTACAATCACTCTGGACTCTGCCCGCTTGTCCACCTGGAGGGAGGTGGGGTCAGGAAAATGCGCTTGAATTGCCATATTCCCAGATGCCACTCATGCTCTTTCCGTTCTGGAGAACTTTCTGGTCTTGACAGATCTTGTGGCCTAGGCGGAGGGAGACGCAGGTCAGAGTTGTTTGTGCAGGGCGGCCGGAGGGCTCCGATGGAGCATCTTTGTTCTCCTCCTTCCCCGAATAGCAGCCAAAGTCCACAGGAACTGCCCCTGACTTACCTTTCTTGCCCCCACAGATTCACGTCGTTCACTACAATTCTAAATACGGCAGCTTCGACACAGCCAAGAGTGCCCCGGACGGGCTGGCCGTGTTGGCCGCCCTGGTGGAGGTAGGCTGAGCATCCGCGTGGAGAGTGGTGTCCTGGTGCCCATACAAGGCGTTCGGTGTAGTAGCCGAAGGGCCTTCCTTCCCGTCCCTTCTCATCTTTCTGAGCTCACGATCCTTGGACACGCTGACTCTGGAAGGTTTACCGTTTTCAGGCCCACGTTCTTCTGTGTTATCACACTCGGGGGCCTTGGGCAAGCTGATTTAAAAGAGCTGTGCTCACAGAAGGGGTGATGGACATCACCTGGTCTGAGAGGACAGGGAAGCCTGCGACCCGCCAGGCAGAGCAGCACCTCTGCCTTTCTAAGGGAGCCTGGAGGGTGGGCGTGACAGCTGGGGGGCTGGTCCCTGAGTCCGATCCCACCCCCTGCGCCCCCACCCCCCGCCACGAGTGTTAAGTTGGATAAAATTGTCACAAAGGACCACATCAGTGTTCTGGAGATGGACCAAAGGTAAACAACAAGTGCAGGCCTTTATCTGTGCAAAACAGCTAGACTCTGAGTGAGAACAATGGAAGTCTGCGGACTTCCCGCCCCAGGCTGATGCCACCCCCACACCCCAACTTGGCCAGCGCGGTGGTCTATGAGGGGAGGCTGGGCAGGAAAGCCAGCAGCTTCACTGCCTGGGGTCAGGATGGACTGGATTTGGGGTATACGCTGAAAACTCATGGGGGGGCGGCGCTGTCAGTAAAAGTAGCAAACTTGACAGAAAACAGAAGAAAAACTCCACCTCTGATAGCCCGAGGTTCGGTCCCCGCTGGGGTGGGCGGCAAGTGGCAGCCCAATCAGAGATGTATTGAAGAGATCCTGGAAATGAGGGCGCCACGGAGGAACTGTGAGCTTCCTCAGAGGTGAGAGGTCAAAGCTGAAGCCAACCCAAGAACTGGCTGGACCTGAAGGCCCTTCTGCACCCTCACCCAGATCTGTCCGTGGGGCGCAGGTCTGAGGGGCTCGGGGCATGGAGCACAGATCGCCTCTGCTAACGGCACAGAGCTCGGCTGACCCTCGGTGGCCCCTTGGAATCCAGGCTAAAAAATAACAATAATTCGTAAGAACTGAGCAGAGACAGACCCACTCAGCCACGTGAGGATGGAAGTGGGGCTGGAGTGGTGCACCGCTGGCCGAGAACGCCGAGGGCTGCTGACAGCCACCAGGAGCCGGGAGAGGCGAGGAGGGATTTCCCCTGGAGCCTTCAGAGGGCGCCCGCCCAGGCTGGCACCGGGACTTCAGGCTTCCAGCCTCCAGGACCGTGAGAGAATAACTTGCTGTTGTTTTGAGAAAAATGAAAACTGAGTAGAGCAGAGACACCAGCGGCCCCATCCTGTTGGGAGACACGTCCTGTGGATGAACCCCAGGCCAAGTTACTAAACAGGCACACACAAACCCCTCAGCACAGGTTTTAAAAATCAGGATTCATGTTTGCTACCAGATATTATCTAAAAATGTCCAGTTTTCAACATAAAAGTTGGGCATGCGAAGAAATAGGAAAATGTGACCCATATTTAGAAGAAAACCAAAGCAGTCAATAGAAATGTACTCTGTGTGGACCCAGAGTGATTTAGCTGACAGTATTTTTTTCTATCCTCACCCGAGGAAATGCTTATTTATTTTTAGAGAGAGGAGCAGGGAGGGAGGGATGGAGAGAGAGAGAGAAACACGGACCAGTTGCTTCTCCTTTGCTCCCTGACCCATATCTTAGACATACACCCTGAGTGTGAATCAAACCCATGACCTTGAGGTCACCAGGATGATGCTCCAGCCAACCGAGCCACACTGACCAGGGCTCTCACACAGCATGTTAAAACAACTGTCGAGCCCTGGCTGGTGTGGCTCAGAGGACTGAGCGCCGGTTTGTGAACCAAAAGGTTGCTGGTTCAGTTCCCAGTCAGGGCGCAGGCCTGGGTTGCGGGCTGGGTCCCCAGTGGGAGACAACCGATTGATGTTTCTCTCCATCTCTTTCTTTTTTTTTTTTTTTTTAATTTATTTTTTATTTTTAGAGAGGGGGGAAGGGAGGGAGAAAGAGAGGGAGAGAAACAGCAATGTGTGGTTGCCTCTCACATGGCCCTCACGGGGACCTGGCCCGCAACCCAGGCATGTGCCCTGACTGGGAATCGAACCGGGACCGCTTGGTTCCCAGCCTGCGCTCAATCCACTGAGCTACACCAGCCAGGGCCTCTTTCTTATAAAAACAAATAAAATAAAACAAAATAATTTTTAAAAGACTACTTTCAAAGAGTTAAAGGAAAATATGACAGTGACCCAAAATCAGAACCCTCAGTAGAGAAACAGGAACTATAAAACTGCACCAAGTGGAAGTCTAGAGCTGAAAAGTATAACCAACAAAATGGAAAAATTCATGACATGGGCTCAAAGCAGATTTGAGGCAGGAAAAGAAAGAATCAGTGCATCTGAAGTAGGTCAAATAAATTATTCAACTTGAAGAACAAAGGAGAAAAGATCAGAGAAAAACAATTATGGCCTCAGAGACTCACGGGGACAAGACCCCACATCCTGACATGTATGAAATGGTAGTCCCAGGAGCAAAGGAGAGAAAGTGGCAGGAAAAAAATGAAGCGGTGGTCCCAAACCCCTCCACTTCATGAAAACCATTAATTTACCAGTCCAAGAAACCGAACAAACCCCACGTCTGATACACAGCCACACACATCACAGTCAAACTGCTGAAAACAGCAAGCGAACAAAAGAGTGTTTTGTGCACACTCTGACAGCACAGCTCATGGCTGGTTCCTCGTCAGGAACAAGCCGTGGGAGGGCAGTGGGAGGAGCGTCAGCCAGGAAGCCGATATCCCGCTGAACCGCCCTTCAAAAATAAGGCAACATAAAGACATGCCCAGATAAACAGAAAGGGAGGTAGCTGCTAGTAGACCTGTCTTACGAGAGGTACGAAAGGAAGTCCTTCTGGCTGAAAGGCGATGACACCGGACAGCAGCTCAGGTCCACAGAGAGAAGGAAGCGGGCCAGGAATGGTGGGTCAGCGGGCAAACACACAAAGTCGTCCACGCAGGCGACTTTCTGTCCAACCGCCGGTAAGACAGCGTGAAGCAATAACAATACCACCACTGTATTATTGGGGGGTATATAGATTTTATAATATACTATATATTATGTTATATATTACAACCCATAATTATATTATTTAATTATTATATATTATACATATTATATAATTACAATTATATACTTATTATATCATTGTAATTATCAAGTATAATTATAATTATTTACAATATAAATTATTATAATAGTACAATAATTGTATTATTATATTATATAGTATATGTTATATATTAGAAAATATATTTTATATATTGTATATTTTATTAATATATTTTCTATGTTATACTAGAAAATATATTTTATAATATATAATTATATATTTATATTATATATAATCATAGATGGCAAACGGTAGGGAAGACATAGAGCTATATTGGAGCAAAGTTGCGATATTTTACTGGAATTAAGTTAGCATCAACCTCGGTTGAGCTGCACGTGGTAATCTCCGTAGCAACCACTCAGAAAATGACTGCCATGCTTAGACTGTGCGCTGAAACTACTCGTCAAACACAGAAGGTGGCACAGAGGAACAAAATAAAAAGACATGACACGTTTAGCAAACAAAGAGCAAATGGCAATTATAAACCCAGAAATCTGAATTCACACACAGTGGAAGGAGAACTGGATCAACCCCACTGACTGAAGAGGACCCTTGAAAAGAGACCTTTTTCACGAAAAGCAAGTTTTCTGACTTCTAAGACATCAGTGTTCAAACAGGAAATGAAGAGAGACCTGGCAGTGGGCGGGACTGGGGCAGACAATCCTGACGGGGTCCCTGGGGATATTCTACAGTGACTTTTGGCCACATCTTGAGGACATCCTCTGTCACCAAGAAGTTGCCAAAAGGCTTCAGGGCTTGTCTCCCTGGAAGAGACTGGTAAGCCCAGGCACTCGGTGGCGAAGAAGAGCCAGATTGCCCTCCAAGACAACCGGGGCTGCCTCCTGCCAGCCCTCGCGGCTGTGCCCAGCCAGCCATCCCTCCGAGAGATGGGCCAGTGGGGACAGGCCAACGGTCTCTTCCCCACTTAGGATGTGCTCTGTGTTTCTCCTGCAGGTCAAGGAGTACACCGAAAACGCTTATTACAGCGACTTCATTTCTCACCTGAAGAACATCATGAATTCAGGTGAGGGAAGCCAGCAGTGGCCCCAGGCGGGAAAAGGAATGAGCGTAGGGTGGGGACAGGGAGAGAACAGAGCCAGCAGGAGAAGCCACTGGCCTGGAGGATAATGAAGAGGCTTCCTGAAGTCCACCGACCTCAAATAATGCACTTCCACTCACCGACCCTGACCCATTGCCTCCTCCAGCTCAGGAACTTCTGCTTCCGCTAGTACGGCCCGCAGCCCTGGCCTCTTTCTGAACTCCGCTTCCTTTCCCCGACGGTTCATTTGACACTGCCCTGTAGATCTAAAGCTCAGCCTGGCCAGAACATAATTCTGCATTGCCATCTCTTTCCAGGCTTGTTTCTAAGTGACTTCCTCACCTCAGCAAAGAACGTTCTCTATCCGCTGTCCGAGCCCCCATGACTCCTGGAAGTCCTGGAACCATTCTTGACTTCCCATGACTCCCCACGTCCAAACCAAGACCAGCCCGCTGTTTTCACCTCTCTGCCATCAGTCCTTCTGGGTGTGTACCCAAGAAGTGGAGTTACTGGACTACACAGTACTTTCGTGTTTAATTTTTTAAGGAACTGCCATCATTCCACACATTCCACAGCAGCCGCATGTGGCTCTGGAATTCTTTTTTTTTTTTTAGACTTTATTTATTTATTTATTTTAGAGAGAGGGGAAGGGAGGGAGAAAGAGAGGGAGAGAAATATCAATGTGCGTTTGCATGGCCCCCACCAGGGACCTGGCCTGCAACCCAGGCATGTGCCCTGACTAGGAATCGAACCAGCGACCCTTTGATTCACAACCCGAACTCAATCCACTGAGCTACACCAGCCAGGGCCTGGCTCTGGAATTCTTGACTCAGTTAACTATGATAGCGTTATGAAGCTAAATCTATGCAATCGAGCCCTTCAGAAGGTTAGATCTTGAAATCTTTCCAATAATGATAGAACAGCAATCTCTTGCTTACTCATGGGACCTGCACTACTAGACTCCCCGGCTTTGGTTAAACAAGCCTGTTTATGACTGTGTCGAAACTGAACCCTTTTTGCCCTTAAAAAGTGCTCAGAGAAAGTGAAGCAAAATTCAACTCAACTCCATGTGGCTTTGCTAGCCTCATGCTGAGCTCAGGCTGCCATGAACAATAGAGGAACTTTGCAGATGCAGCGACGGGAGGGGGCATTGTGGAGGCCTTGGACACCTGCCACGGCCCCCGCCCCCCACCCCGCCCAGCCTGTGGCTCAGCTTTGCTCCCAATGGGTGTGGCGAGGGGAGCTCAGGACCAGAGGCCTGAACCTGGAGCCCGCACCCCAGACCCCGGCTTGGCCCTGATTCTGCCTTTCTAATCTCTATTCATCCGCTTATCAATGAATCCAAACCCAGGAATTTTGTTCCTTCGAGGACACTTGCCCAGAAGCCTCTGGGAGTCGTCATCAATTTCTTTCATTTATCGTAAGAGGTACCCTTGGTTCACAATGACAATGACAACGATGACGGTGCTCACGGGTCCTGTCCTGCGTGCTGGCTCCATGCCAGCATGTGACCAACACATTCATTCCCCTTCGCCCTCACAGCAGTCCTGCCGATCGATCCTTCCCTGTCACGGATGAGGAAGGAGCCTTGGAGGGCTGAGCACCGGCTGGGGCCACTCAGCCAGGAGGAGGTAGCTGAGCGGGTCCCTCCCCAAAGTCTTTGCTCTTCACCCCTTCCAGGAACATATTGGAAATGTTCCCCAATAACCAGCTTCTATGTTCTTCTGCTTAAATCAGGAGATTGGAACGTGGTGAGTGGAGCTGGCTTCCTGAGGGACAACTGCAGTCTCTAATACTTTCTTATCTGTTGCTCCTCTGATAGGACAAAGCACAGTTCTGAGTGGCCTTGACATTGAGAACATGCTGCCCCAAAACCTCCAGCACTACTACACCTACCAGGGCTCACTCACCACTCCTCCCTGTACTGAGAACGTCCAGTGGTTCCTGCTGGCGGACACGGTCCCTTTCTCCACGGCACAGGTAATGCATGGCAGCACTTCCCCCAAGCCTCCCCTTTTGACTGTCTGGTTAACAAGAGGCCCTCCCAATCCCACCTAATACCAACACCTGGGCGCCTAGGGCGCCTTCTATGGACAGGGCAGCGGGCGGAGCCTCGCCTGTGTTGCCATGGTGATCTTATTAGTGCTGTGGCAGAGATGGGCAGGCAGGCATCTCAGGGTCCGAGGCACCATAGTTGCTGCAGCGAAAGCACGGAGCCTGGTCCAGGTCAGAGGAGGGGAGTTGTGCAGAAGGTGAACAGTTACTGAGTGTGCTCTCAGAGGCCTGGCGACACACCCCTGTCCTCACGGCGCGCACGCTCTAACCCTGTAAGTGGCTTCATGTAAGAAGGGTAGCTCACATTTCGGTCTGCGCCATGCAGAAATGCCTGAGCCTTCTCAGGAGAGAGCGGCGTCCAGCGCCTGTGTTCTCCAGCCCAACACAGGCACAAAATGTTTGTTGAGTTAGAAAGGACCAGTGTGCTGAGCTTGCAAAGCAAAGCTGACGTTTCCTTCTGGGTGATACTCTTCCTCAGAAAAAAAGATTTCTTTTTCTTAAGCTTCTCACTTCCCTACCCCAGGAAAAGGCGGGGAGACCCATATACAAGGACACCCACACACAAATATGTTGCCAGCCAGGTGGAAGTGCCTCAGACACCTAAGAGGAGCAAATGTAAATTATCTCTGGAAAAGTGCACCTTCAGTCCACATGCTGAAGAATTTCCACAAAGTTACCTGAAATACGCTCAATTAAAAAAAAATCATGAAATACACAAGGAAAAAGACACTGTGACTGAACATCAACAGAAACAGACCTACCAAGACTTTAGATAATACAATCATCAAAAAATTAATATAAAGTAAGAATGTTTATATGTATAAAAATGCATAATATGTATAAATATATTTAGTATATTTAATATATGAGTAAAGAACAAAAAAGTATAAAAATAGACCTAGTAGATTTAAAACAAAAAACAAATAGAATTTCTAGACATTAAAAGACAGTAACTTAACAATAAAATGAATGGCTTTAAAGCATCTTAGACACAGTTCAAGAGAGAATTAGTAAACTGGAAGACAGAGCTGAAGAAATTATCTAAAATGAAGCACAAAGAGAAAAAGATGAAAATATGAAAAATAAGTAAAAAAGCAGAGAATACAGTGGAGAGATCTAACAAACATTTGGTAGAAGTTCTAGGAGAAGAGAGGTAGCATAGAGAAAAGGTAGAATTTGAGAAATATTGGCTGACAAATTTTCGGAATAGTTGAAAGACACCAAGTCATGTGTTCAGTAGGCCCAATGAGTCGATGTAAATTAAACAAAAACACACATTAAACCTACC
>PVJI01005751.1:0-93244 GCA_004026765.1 Micronycteris hirsuta | reverse complement strand
AAGACACATTTACATTGGATTGATTATTCATGGGATTAAGCAGAACAGGTAGGATTACTCATAACAAAGCATTGGGATGTTGATTCAGATCCGGTGGCAGACACGACCAGGTGAAAGCAATATTCAAGGATCAGCAAGCCAGAATTTTTTAAGATACACCTTTGCCAAATTCCTATTAGAGAATTCCCATCCCACAGACTGATCCACACTTGCTAACACAGGGATCACACTGAGCTGTGCTCAAAACGTGTAAATTCTCAGGACTGCGTGTTTACACACGTGTGGAAATCACTGCCACAAAATAGGAATGTGATGAAAGCAGTTTGAAAATGCAAAGTCCTTTATAAATGTAATGCCACTGGGTCTATTCGTAGATAGAGCCAGCAGTGACAATAGGGAATAGCTAAATAAATCTGGATTTACATAAAATTTTTAGCATGAAAGTAATTCTGCCAAATTTTCCCACATGTGAACATCAGTAGACTGATCACCATACATAAGCTGCTTGTTTTATTAAGAACTTGTGTATTTAAATATATGTGCTTTTGTTGCTTTTGGTTAAGGAAGAGATTTTTTAATCAAGTAGAGGAAGTAATACCAGTAGCAAATATCTCTACAACATTAGTATGTACCAGGCATTGTTCTAAGAGCTTTGCGTTGATCCATGAGCAAATGTTTCATCTACTTCCACTTCATCCCTCACGCATTAGCAAGAATTCTCCACATTTAGCCTAAAATAGTTTCCAGTAAATTTTATTTTTAAAAAGTAAAATTTAGGGAAGACTCTCATTTCAACTTTTTTAATCTTCAAATTTTTTCCCATGTGACTATTTAAAAGAAACATGGGCTTCTTCCTTACTTATAGTGTGCTTCCTATTCCTGCTTCACCACCTTGCACTTTCTGGCCTCCTGACAGTGTCCCCTGATGCAGACTTCTCTGAGCACCACCACAGCCATCACTGTGATGCAGAAGGAGGTATGGATAGGGTTTTATGAGCAGCTTCTTATTTCCACATAAAGCATGTGATGGACTTGTTCCTGTCATAGAGTTGAGCAGCTGCTGATTTCTTTATTCTCTTTAGTTCATCCAGAATGTCTTTTTTGTTGTACTTACCAAGAATGAGTCATTTTCCTAGATGTTCGGTTTTATTTTCTTTTACTACCAGTACCATCAGTTGACTTTCTATTCAGAGCTGGTTTTGTGAATGAAACCCAGCTCTCATCTCTCTGTGGTCTACTCTCAGGGACAAGCAGCAGTGAACAAGGATAGGAAGTACTTACATAGTGCTTGTCACGTGCCAAGCTCTAAGTACTTTGCAGACTACTAGGTGTACAAAGCTTATGTGCCTTCTCAGATCCTTCAATCACATCTTTCTCTTTCAACATCAATTTGCAGTAGGCTCCTCTCTATTTTCAGGCCTGCTTGGGGAAGGAGGTGGGGTTTCTAAAAATGCCTGTCAAGGAACCACTATTGGTAGAATAGGGGCATTATCTCTGCCAAGTGAACCACCGGAATTCAAGTGAACCACTAGATGCAGAGAGGAGCCAAACCGGTAGATCCCCCTCCCTTATTTCATTTGTGGACTGCTGTGAGGTGCAGCTCTTCTTTGCCATCCTTCCATGCTGTTTGTGGATTAGCTATATGGTTAAACCTCAAGCTGCACTACATTGTATCTTCTCTAGTTTCTTTTCCCTTTTACCCTTGTTAGCACCTCAGTCTTGTAACTCCCACATCCTCACCACGTTTGCCTGTGGATCTCCTTTCCAGAGGACCAGAGCTAAAATCTCTACATCAGCTAATTTAGTTCTCCAGTAGGTAGATACTACTCCATTTCATAGATGATGAAACTGAGACACAGGGGCTTACATGACTTGTCCAAGTTCACAGAGGTACTCTGAGGCAGCACTGGATTTCAATACAGTCTGTCTCTGCAATCTATGCTCTTAACCATGGCTTTCAGCTGCCTTCCAATATAAAGCCTGTTGGAGCTGAGAGCAACCACAAAGGTTTCCTTACTAGCTAGTGACTTGCTCCTAAGCAACTTCTCTGCATCATAAAAGTTAAATCGAACCACTGTGAAATGATAATTTGTTGTTATAAACTTTCGGGGGTTTTGGGGAAATGTAAGAACTGACTGTTGAAACTGAATTCCAAGGGTTTATTGTAAATGTGGTAAGCCTCACATTTACTTTTCTGAAACATGCATGTTGCCATACACACAACACCCCATATGATAATCACAGTTTCTGTTCTAAGCAGTAGCATGCATGGATGGACATACGTGAAACCTGAACACCTCTCCCATGCTAGATGAAAAGTGACCCAGGAAATCTGAGGCATGTGGTTACAGTTACAGCACATATGTATTATATTGTTAAAGCCAGTGACCAAAGGTCTGAATGCATTTTTTATAGAATTTTCTGTTAGAATAAGGTCAGCTTCCCCCTCCCCCAATTTGACCTTCAACTCCCAGGAAACCTGAGCTTAACTGCTTTAATTTACTCCCATAATAAGGTGATCGATTAATGTGAAAAGCCAACTTTATGAGGCCTGTCCTGGAATGGTGCTGGAGACTGCCATAGTGAGAGTTATATTGTCACCACTGTAAAAAAGGTCATTGGCTAAGAATCAAAGACAGCATAAGTGATGGTTTACACATCAAAAATGCCTCTGTAAAACAGGCAAAGAATGTTGAACATCATGCCTCTTGGGGTTTGGTGCAGATGTTATGTAGTAAATTCAGTTTGAATTGTTGCTGTGTAGATTGTCATTGTCAAAAATTATGCTCTTTGAGGCCCAACTCTGTGGCACTGTCCTGTGATGAAATGAGAAAGCCCTGGAGAAGCCTCCCCTGGAGTCAAAGGTCAAAATGACAGTTTTTGTTCCAGAATTAGACATTTAAAGTAAAAGAACAATGTTAGAGTGCAGCCCAGTGAGAGATGATCTTGACTCCATGGTTTGACATTCAGTGTCCACTGAGAAGGGCAGAAAGGCTTTGAAGGGTGTCTGGGCTTGACAGGAATGAGAGCAGCCTATTCGCTGTGGGGTTTCTAGGCACAACATTATGTGGGTATGTGTGTGACTCGCTGGCCTTCTGAGAACAGGTGTTGGCTTTCTAAAGTTGGTGGCTCTCTGACATCCAAATTCCTCCCAGGCTCTGTGGGCTTGCCAGGTTCATTATTTGTCATTTGTCTAGTTTTCATCTTTCTGAGATAACATGGCAGAGCACAAGACCACAGCTGTGCCTCTTTTCAACTCCTTTCATATTTAGACTTGATGTTTGTCTCATGAGGAGAAATATACCATAAAACATGATGTCTTCTGGACAGGGCTAGCAGAGCCAAATAGGATGGCAATGTTGCCTGGCTTTTCAAGAGGCTCAAACACTGGCAGGCCAGTTTGCAAGCCTCATATATTTTGTTGCTGACACCAAGCTGGGAAAGAAGCTAAAATATTTTGATCACTGAGTAGGCGCATTTATAGCAGATGGTTTCTTCAGCAGTATTACATTTTGGGGGTCAGTGGGGGAGAAAGGATAATATTCAAATAGGATATTTAAAGTCAAAGAGATAGAAACTTGACTTCATTTTACAAGGCTTTGTGCCAAATCTTGGAGCACCCATGCATCTCCAGTCAAGTGAGGAGAGGTTCCCAGTCTGAGCAATGTCATAGGGATGCCAGTTCATTTAAACAGTCTGCTGGGAACACTTGCTGGATTGGAAACCCAGGACCCAGGGAGCCTAAACAGGATGGGAAAATATGTATGTCTATACCACTGGTCATGAAGGGGTGGGCTTCCAGAGTCCTCGTATAAACTCCTGGAAGGAAGAACATTGTTGGAGGCATGTGTCTCTGGAGAGGGCTTTGAGAAAAGCATCCAAGAACAGAGCTGAAACACCTGACTTCACTTTATGTGGCTGTGCATAGGACTGAGAAGTCCCCAGCACAGCTCCTTATCTTAAAACCTGGATACTGCAAGCTGATCTGCAGGCTGGCCGGGGTCTGGAGACTGAGTTGTCCAGAAGATTTGGCCCCACCCCCACTCTGACCAAACAACTGTTGTGATAATGCAGATACACTCAGAAAAACCACAGGACACTACAAGCTACCAAGAAGATCTGGGGCTCTTTGAGGTCCCAGGACTCTGTCAATTCCCACTCACTCAGGTTTCCTGTCTTGGTATTGTTTATTTTTATGCCTGGAAACTGTAGCTTTTGTTTGTGTATGAAAATTCTTGGGCAGAGGCAAGAAAATAATTTGTGGGAAAATTACTTTTCCCAAGGGTTCAATGAATGTAGATGTGTTAGAAGGCAAGAGTGTGATATTAGTGTCCAGAGAATGATATCGGTGACATAGTGGATCACCATTGCCTACTGAACTTCCCAGCTGAGGGTATCTTCCTGGTCATCTTTGGTCATTGGTGGACATGAACTTGGGTTATCCTTTATTGTCTCAGACAGCGAAGGCCACTGGGAGGTTCTCACAAGGCAGGCTTGTGAACCATAATACACTAGTGCCTACCTGTTGACCAACTCAGGCAATTGTCAGTTCAAGTGATAATATTTTCTGAGCAACAGCTGTGTGCTGAGACTTGTTCACTCTTAGGAGAAAAGAAGAGAGGAAGTTGGACCTCAAGGAGCACACTGCTTATAAGTTATAAAAATTGTAATTTGCTTATTTTTCTTGACATAGAAAGACTGACTAAAGTCCCAAGGCAATTGTTCAGAGCCAGTAGTAGAACAGCTGCTTTGCAGTACATTTTTATATTGCACAATTTTATATTTCTTATTTGCAACAATAGGTATGCCTCTGTTTTGCAGATATGGAAACTGTGTTTAAAAAAGTCAAGTGATTTGCCCAAAGCAAGACAACTCGTTAATGGAGACCTGGGACAAAAAGGCACACATTCAAGATCTCTGAAACAAAGCCTGGCATTCTTATTCCTTTTTCACAGTTGCCTCACTTATGTAGAGAAAGTGCTAAGTGAGTACATCATTGTGAAACCTGTAAGTTTTTAACTGGGGAACATTTAAAATGGAAATAGCCTAGCACAAAACGAGGCTAATTTTCCCTCTTTGCAGAGGGAGAGATTAGCTTGGGAAAAGCTGTCCTGGCGCCAGCATAAGTCTGATCTGAACAGGAGACATCCTTTATGTCCCTCTCTCCCCATTTCTGGAGCACAGAGGCAATTGGAAAAAAAGGGTATTTTTGCACACTTTGGCACATATTGCCAATCAAGTTTCATCCTTACTATGATTGTGCAGTTTAGGTCTTGGGCAGGAGTGAGACAGGATGTTTGAGTTTCTCTTTCTCTCCTGAAACTTCCAACAGAACCTGCTGGAAAGCTGAAAGGGAAATGCAAAATATTCAAGTTCTCTTCTATTTTTACTTTTAACTTTTATATAATTTTAGACATACAGAAAAAACACCCAAATAATACACAGAATTCTAATATATATTTTATCCAGTTCTTAACATTTTACTCTATTTTCTTTTCCTTTTTTTATTCTATACACATACAGATGTAACCCACACATATTTTTCCCCTGAACTTTATAAGAATAAGCTGCTGATATAGTGATATAGTTCTTTTGTCTCTAAATACTTCGCTGTTTCCTAGAAATCAGGACATTCCATAGTGTAAATATCAAACTCAGAAATTTAACATCAGTACAATATTACCTAATCTGTAGATATATTAGTTTTGCTGGTTGTCCCAATGTTGTTATTTATAGCAAAAAAAAAAAACTACTAGATCATGTTTTGCCTTCAAGAGTCACATCACTTTAGTTGTCTTTAATCTAGAAGACTTTCTCAGCCTTTCTTTGACTTTGATGACCTTGACACTTTTGAAGATTACAGGGCAGTTATTTTGTAGCCTGCCTCTAAATTTGGTTTTGTCTGATAATTCATTCTAGTTGAAGTCTAGCAGTGAAGAAAACTGTTACTTACAAAAACACAAATAAATAACTGGCCTCAATTTAAAAATTGCTTGTTTATTTTCCCCTATATTACTGTTTTCAATCCTTAGTATTAATTTTCTTTAGAACAAGAACACTATATATAAATGCTCATTTTAAACTAACAAATCTTTTTTTGTGCTCTTTCAAAGTTTTCTCATCACTTTCTCTCTTTTTTGAAATATATTGTAATAAGTGTGTTCTTTCATCCTTTTTTATTAGTTTATTGCGCATTTCCAAGAACTTTTTGGTGTCTGGTGTCCCTAGATGTGTAAACTACTCCTTTCCTTATGCACTTGCTCTCTAAGTCCCTTTTGTCCCATGTTTAAAACACTCTTCTGTTTATAGTGATTGTTTCTCATTTGGTTAGTGATGTGACACTAAGGACATGAATGCATGTGGTATTTAGCAAAGTGTGTAAGCATTACGAGATCTCTTGGAAACTAGCTCTGAAAGTCTGAGAGTCATTAGCAGGGCTGCTGGAATTGGCCATGGAGGGGTGGGCTAGACAGAAAGTGCCGTGTGGAACAAGTAGGCTGTACTCATTTGGAAGTGGAGCACTTTCTGTTTCTTTTCAATGCTTAGCTGAAGGTGGCTCTGAGAGGAACTGGGAGCAGTTTCCTGGGTGCTTTCCATGCCCCCTTCTCACTACCAACCTACCCTATGTGAAGGTGTAGATACACACACTCTCACATACAGCACCGTAAATAATAAGGAGGGATAGGAATTATTGAAAACACTTCTGAAATTACTGGAGAAAGGAAAGAGAAGCTCAAGTCTGGAGGGTCATATAAAATGAATGTAAATACATCATTTTGCTCTTACTGTTTTATAATAGAGTGCTGGTTAGAGACAGTGACAAAGAGAGCCAAGTCGGGGAAGTTATGGTTTGCTGTAGAAATGGCTAGGAACAGTAGTAAAAATACAGTAGTTAAAAATGAAGTGTACATTTCCTATGTCCTCACAGACTTGGAAACACTCACAAGTGGTGTTATGCAGAACAAATTTTGTGGGTTGTCTCTGATTCATGCCAATCCTCCTGCAAACGCACTCTTAAAGATGATGTATCGGAAGGAAGGCCAACATGACATGGGTTGATTAAAGGGCTGTGAGCTAAAGGTTATTATAACTATTGCTATAGAGCCAAGTTTAACTCCTTCCTTTTTACCGGTGATTCAAAATTTAGGATCTATGACTTGGAAGGAAACAGAAAAAGTAAGTGATGGATACCCTGTGAAGACCCAGCTCCCCTTATGTTCCTGAGTTCCTCATCCTAGATGTGTTTTCCTGCACATGAGACAGAAAACAATAACATAACTCAATGATTTTGAAAGATTCAACTTTTAAGTAAAGGCCATAGACACTGAACCAAATTGTGGTTACCAAAAGAAGAAAGTAAAAATGTTTTGTATATGAATAAAAACATTATTTGCACCCTTACTTTATAATAATCTCCCCTTGTTTTGATTCCTGACCCTCAATGTGTTTATACCAATATTTCTCTGTTTTAGTACAGGGTCATATAAAATCTCAAACTTTTAATGTTTTCATATACCTAAAAATTCAATTTAATTCACACCAATTTAGCCTCTATTTTGTTTACCTCAGACACTGACTAGGTGTGGTGAAGCATACTTCTAGAACTAAATCAAGACCTCACCTCTAACGATGTCATCTTTTAGTATAGGGATAGTAATCTAGAAATCTTGGAAATGTCCAAACATAACAAAGAAGGAAAATTCAGGGATAGTGATCCTGGCTCCCTCAGGTTCACAGGCAAAGTCCCAGCAGAAAATTCTCCCAGCTCCTTCCAAGGCCCAGTTAGGATTCATAGATCATACACAGCCCATCTTTCCATTTGCAAAAAGTAGAGGAAGAGAGGAGAGAAATGTTTACTGACGAAACAGAAAATGGGGGTCAAATGACCCAAGTTTGGTGTTTCTAGAATTAGGAAATGAAAGGCAAATCAGATAAAGTTTTACAAACATAAAACATATTGAGATACTGTGACACATAAAGATATTGAGAAGCAGTAATGATATGGCCTATGAAATGGACTCATTTTAGAACAAAGGGCAAAAGGAGCAGATTATTTTCATCCAGCGCGATGCAAGGACAGCATCTCTGCATGCACTGACTGACACACTGTTATGTATTGTTCCCTTCCTGCAGCACATGAGTGCTTTGTAACTGCAAACAGAATTATGAGTCTAAATGAGGATGCTCTAAGAAATATGACAGAAGTAAAATTATAGCAAGAGATTTGAAGATTGATTGGAGACTATAATTATAGACAGCACCTCCTCACTGTGTCCTCACAGGGAAGAGGTGTGAAGAAACAACCTGGGGATTTTTTGATAAGGGCACTCAATCTCATCATGCTGGCAGCCCTCTCATGACCTAATCACCTCCCCAAAACTCCAATACCAATACCATCATTTTGGGGGAATTTGTTTCAAAATATGAATTTTCGGGTAAACAACATTCAATCCATAAAAGCCCATATTTAACCACTCCTCAACTTAGTTAAAGCATGCCCTTTTGGAGGAGAAAAAAAATATATAGTCATCCCTTCCAACACTTTCACCCCCTACAATGAGCTGACAACTCACTACTCTGAATATGTTCATCTCTTTTTCCTCATCTGTCTTTTGCTTATATAAACTACAGTCTATATAGGTGGTCTAGGCAAGAGTTTCTCAAAACTTACTGTATACACAGATCATCCAGGGAACTTATTAAAATGAAGATTTTAAATCTGTGGTTCTGGGGCAGGGCCTGAGATTCTGTATTTCTCACAATTTCTCATGTGATGCTGATATTGTTGGTTTCTGAACCTCATGTTGATTAACAAGGGTCTAATAATTATTGTTCACTGTGGTTAGGCTGCTTATGCCCCTTTTTAGGAGACTCTGGAGGGTCCTATGGCCCCAACCGCTGATTGTTCTGTGAATATGAGGTACTAAGTCTTGACTCTTGTATCTGAGGTTCATTTTTAACTTCAGATCAACAAAGAACGGTTCATCAGTGTTTTCTTTTACATCTCCTACCTTCATCTTCACATAATCTTCAGTGATATTACCTCTGTTTACCAATGAAGAAACTGAGGCTTTGAGAAGTTAATAACCCATGCAAGGTTACATAGCTGTATATATCAAAACAAAGGAAAAAACCTAGTCTGTCCATTCTCTTTTCAATCTCCCCACCCCAAGGGTTATTGCTAGTGGAACAGCATCTCACACCTCACACCCTAGCCCAATTTTCACAAAAACTGCCATGGAATTTCTAGGCTATAATAACAAAAATAACTGACGTTTATTAAGCATTACTAAAGCCAGACAAGTGCTGAGGACTTTACAATGCCTTCAATATCTTGTTAGCTTTGTTTCTACCTAGGAAGTGGGCACTAGTATAATTTAGACTCAGAGAAATTAAGAAAGCAAAGAAGTTGGGATTAGAACTATAGGTTACTTCACTCCAAATCCTAAGCCATTAACCATAACTCTATGTTGTGTTATATATTACTACAATATCTTTTTGGTTTTAATCGCAGAAAAATAAAGGTAATTCCAGTGGGTTGCAGAAAGAATTAAGGATAGAGAAATGGATGTTAGTAAGATGATTCTGCAACTCATACTAAAGAAATTTGCCCTCAAAGTATTTGTCATTTTCTATAAACTTTCAACATACATTTACTGAGATGGACATTTTTTTAGATCTGAACTGTTGTGTGGACATAAGTGTTTGTCATTACATGAGATGTTATTCCTGGAATAATACATTTCTGGTTCTCCTGCTAATTTATTGTATGAGTTGGGGTTTGGTGCCTAAAAATTGTGGGTTAATTTTTACATATAACTTATAGAAAATCATAATGGAATTGGAGATTCCCAATGGGATATCCCAATGGCCTTAGATATCCCAATGGCCCTAGAACCTGAGGTTCAGAAAGTCTAGGCAACATTTCCAGGGTGACCAGCAACTGTTGTGGGGCTTGACCCAGAATCCTGGTCTCATGACATTCACTCCAGGTTTCACTAAACCAGGTTATACTGCAGCTCCATTTGCACTTGTCTTTGGAGAGAATGTGCGGGTCCAGAATTTGGTTTATTACCTGTCAAACACCCCTAAAGGAATGGGTACATTAAGTCTCCATATTGCAGGTGGTGCCACTGACACAAGCTTCTGCTCTCTGAGTCCAACTCTTTGCCAATATGTGATTTCTTAGAAAACATCAGGAGGCCCCAGCAAAGGACACAGACATCTCTGGAAATGTGAGCCTGCACTTACTGTGTACCTATATGCTTGCAACTGGGTATCCTTTTGCCTTTAACAAGATTTTGCAGTGACAGGATTGGAACAGATTGCTGGCATTATGGCAGCCAGGATATTGTCAGGAGGAACTTGGCAGTGTTCATAGGTGTTATGATGCTGGCTCTTTGCTCAAGGGCAAGAATATTGAAGGGAAATTAGAGATGAAACAGAGAGTGAGAGGTAATGTCAGAAAAGTTCAGAAGATAAACCTGTAGCAGCAAATATATGGAAATTATTTGAGGTTTACATACTTTGAGTCTTTGATGACTGAAGACATAGAGCTAAGAATTGCTTCAGTGACATTCCTTCATAAATCTGCATAATAATCTCTCGGTGGGGATTTGGTGAAATCACAAGTATTCATTTACTAAATTGGGTTCAGTGTGTGTATCATGCACACTATATGAATATTCAGTGCAGTGACTACTTCCCAACCTATGTTGAAGTTAACACATAAGCTGAATATAATCAAGTAGAACTCAAAATTACATGCTTCTTTTAACCTAACAGAGGTCCTATGTCTTAAAGAATTGGACTCACCCCCACCCCTCATTCTAATAAAACAAAATGTAAAGCCTTTTCAGTATTTGTATCTGGTTTTTGGCATAAAGTAGTTTTTTCTATAATAGAGGATTAGGATAATAATACACAAGGCTATGAATGGTTCCTTAGAACTGAGTGGCAGCTGCCAAGCAGATTCAGGAGGAATGTTTAATTACAATGCTCAGTAATAACAACAAAGGGAAAGTTCAGTGAGAAGAAGTGACTCTATTACGAGACAAAGGTCTGTGCTGAGTGGATGGTGTACAGTGGAGCCTTTTCCAGACCACAGACATCTCTTGTAGCTCAAGTTGCCTTGGCAGCTGATTGACATTTTACCTTAAAATCTCATCGTTTTTTAACTCAAGGAAACTCAATTGGCTTTTCAGGTTAAGAATACAAAATTACTTCTGTTACCCCAAAATGCATTTCCCCCTGAAATTAAAATTCTTAGTAATTTACAGGGAAGACTTGATCACCACCAGTTCTGTATAACCAAAGAGCAATTGACCGGGTAACAGGCCCTTCTGAGTTCTTGTCCAGGACTCTATAACAAAACAACTGGTGAGCCTCAGCCAGCTAATTAATCACTCTGAGCCTCTTTCAACTATGAAATGTTTCATGATATTCTGATTATTAATCTATTTTGAAAATATTCCTTTGGGAACATTCTTAGTCATCATATTTCATATTGCTCTAAAATATAATATGACTTTAGCTCCACAGTAGATGGTCAAATGTAGTATGTGAAATTTTAATGAAAGGCAACCTTCGTTTATACTTATTATATGGAAGGTATTCTTCTAAATGTGCTTCACATGCAAAATGTCAGCATATAAGATAGCTTTATTACTATTTTTACTTTATAGATAATAGGAATTGAAGCTCAGAAAGTTTGTCACTTACTATCATACAGATAGTAAGTAGCAAAACTGACATTCAAACTCAATTTTCCCCAACTCTAACAACCACAACTTTCACATTCTGCCTTTCCTTCCTTTAGGACAAATTCTGGGTACCTGGTAAGCTTCCCATGTCCATGACTAGGGTGTGCTGAGGAAACTGGCTTGGGTTCTTTATTGAGTGTATTATTCCTCTAAAGAGATAAAGAATGAGAAATGGGAGGAAAATTTTTTAAAGGGCAAAGCTGTTCAATAAGCAAGCAGCATGACTGTGCGTTATCACTGTGCTTAGCAATAGCAAACTATTAGTGAGGTCTGTTTTCTTCTATCCTTAAGGATGTCACTTTCTTATCTCTACGACTATGAGACAAATATGACAGATACAGAAATATGCAAATACACAAATGGTACCTGGGAAGACAGTTCATGACAGTAGGTTGCACATACAAAGCAGGAAGGAGTAACTTCACTTGTATGAGTCTTACCAATTGGGGAATGAGTTGAAAAGATAATACTAGCATTTGGGGAACAAACTAAATGTTAGATCTGAAATGAGATTTATTTTAGCAGAAATAGTATGTACTGCTTAGAAGACGTAGAGGTTGCAGCTAGAAAATGGGTGTGGAGCTGTCTTGATGATGTAGGGTGATGAGCCAAATCTGAGGAAAAGAATTTAGTGGTGGTTATCAAGAGACATGAATAAAATATCTGGAATGAGATTCATCAATCTCAGGTGGTGAGGTGTCAAAACTCAGTTCTGTCATAAGGAATGCCTCTCAATGGGGATATTTGTACTTGGAGAGGCGCCAGAAGGGAACCTGTGTAAAGTCAGCTAAAAACTATAGCAACTTATATGGAAAATAAAACAAGATTTCCCAAACATAAAATTAAACAAAATTTACTTTTTCTGTAAAGTAGTTCAAATTTAGATAACATAAAACATGATAATCATATAGGTACATAGCTATGACCTGTCAAAAAATTATAGAAGAAGAATATAAAGGTCTTCAGGGATTCTTACAACTAGTAAGAAGACTGAAGAGTATTTTGAAGAGGTGGGTGAAATATGTCAAAGTTTCAAAACCTATAGAATATAATTGTGTTGGAAAGTAAACTTTGGCAACTGGCCTGAAGGTCTCTGGGGAGACCAAAGTGGTCAGGAGATAATTGAGTTGACATAAGTTTCTCCTGGATATTTTAAACTAACATACACCATTAGGATCTGTGTCAAAGTTAGACAACCATAAAGATTAATGCAAAAATTCTTCATTCTTAAACTCATAGAATCCAAGTCCAATATTAGAGGGAAGGCATTTCTACATTCATGTGTAAGTAAAGAAACAATTGCATATAAATAAAGCTGTCAATCTTATACTATTTAACTGCAAAAACATATTTTTAATTTAATAAAAAGAATCTAATTATAATACCCTTATTTTTGTTGAAATCGTGAATGTTACTATGGTAAAGTAAGTGAATGTAAATGTAAATCAGGGAGGAAAGTGTAAAGGGGTCATTAGAAAAGGTACTAATTGCAGTATTACACTGATACAGATGGTGCTTATAAAGTCAGAGGACTGAAAAGGGGATCCTCCTTCCATTTCCTGGTAAGTCTCCTCATAAGCGTGAATCTAGGCAGTAATCATTGGAAGTGTACATACACAGGGTTAGATGGGCCTTCACTATGCTCTGCTTAGCCAGCTAACAGAGCATGGAACTCAGCTCCAACGAGGTCAGACTATTTATGGTCCTTGGTGACTTGACTTAGATTACAAATGAAGCAGCCTGATTTCAGGAAACAACATTCAATAGCAGACCTGACCTTGTGCAGACAAGGAACAAAGTTGGAAAAATGCACCCTCAGGCCAGAATATTTTTAGTCCTGTTGACCTAGGTTCTTTTATTTAAATGTTTTTTGTTTGTTTGTTTCAGCAAACATTTGTCTGTAAGACAAACGATAAAAAATAGTTTGAAAAATAACATCAAACAAACCAAACCAAAGGTGATTTTTTAGGTTTCTTCTCTAGAACTGTCTCCTTTGCTAAGGTTACTTTTTCTGTGGGTATAATGATCAGATCAGTAAACTCCAAGCATGAACCTAGCAAAAGTGAATGGAATTATCTGGTTTAAAAATCAAAGGAGGGTCATCTTGTTTTCATACATTTCGATTATGATATATTACATGTAGTATGTAGTATAAACAAAGTTGGGGTAACATGTCCAGTCATAATAACATTTCATGTTGCAATCTTTCAATATGGAAATAGCTAGGCAGGATGTCTTTGCCAGCATTCTCTACAGTTCTTTTGATTATTTTAAAAGGGCTATAACTTTTATTTTTTAAAGATTTTATTTATTTACTTTCAGAGAGAGGAGAAGGGAGGGAGACAGAGCAATGCATGGTTGCCTCTCACATGGTCCTCACTGGGGACCTGGCCCGCAACCCAGGCATGTGCCGCAACTGGGAATTGAACCGGGACCCTCTGGTTCCCAGCCCGCGCTCAATCCACTGAGCTATACCAGCTGGGCAGGGCTATAACTTTTTGAGCCAGATGCTATATAAGCTTCAAACTTTTCAATAAATACCTGTCTCTGTGTCCTGTTAACTTCAGCACATTAGTTGGTGGGGAATAGGTGGAAACATTCACACTCACATTTTTATTTAAAGTTTAGTAAGTAGAGGTTAGATGCTTTGTGAGGGGAAACTAAATTACAATATAGAAATAAATTTTCAAGAAACAAAGAGATGGAAGTGTGATTTCTTAGAAAAAGAATAACGGATTTGATTCAAAGTTTCAAATTTCCCATGGAGGAGTGATTTACTGATAGCCACATATACACAGGTATTTTATTTAGTCTCTAATATGAAAACAATCATTCCATTCTGCCATATGTTAGAAATAAGTAACATGTAAATGGACTTTGAGATAGGGAGATTAAAAATGCTGTATAAATGTAAATGATTCAGTCACTTAAAATAAACCCAATTGAAATTGTACTTTTAAAAAGGGTTTTTATAAATGAATTGAATCAATTGATATTTTGAAAGTCATAGAGCAATGTACTCTGAAGGAATTACTTTTGAGAAGCCGAGCTTTACTTTAACGGCTGTGAAAAATTAGAGTGAAGATAGCAGATTAATTTGCATTTAAGACATGATGGTTATTGTCTCCACCTCAAGTTAGAATCAGTATTTCCAGAAGTTTCAAGTGCTTGTTTGTTGATATGTGGGAAGAATTCTGCATTTGGGCTATAATTTAAGTACAAAACTTTATTATTAGTTCTTCCACTAAAATTAAACAAATTGCTTACAATGTATCTTCTGTATTTTAAGCAACATGACAGGTACTTGGAATATCTTGGAGTGGAAAAAAGATATATCCTAGGGCCTGGATGAAGGGCGGCATAAAGATCTGACTTGAGCCCCCATTTTCCATGACAGAAGACTTCTCAAAATGCCATTGAAGAAAGAACATGATATAAGAGGACAGAGTATCATCATGCAAAATGTTTCCAGGACTATTTTATGACTGAGTTCTAGAATAGGACTTGAGATAAGAAAATGTATAACGTAGCCAATGGACAAATTAAGGAATATGTTGCAATGTGTTCTAACTGCTGGGATTTTTCTTTTTTTCCCCAGTTGGTCTACACTCTCAAGAGCTTCAATGCTCAGAACAATACAGAAATGACAAATCTAAGTTGCTCCATAACCAGGTATATAAAGGGCTAATCACCTTGGAGCAGGTGGGAGCCCTGGAATCTTGAGACCAGGAGTACCCCAAAGAGAATGTCCAGGCCCTCCCTCTGAAACATGAAATCAGAAGTCTTTGAAAACCACAGAGAGAACTTTCCACTCTCAGGTGAACACAAACATATCATGTCTACCTGATTTTAAGTGAAATAAGGAGACTGATTTGTTATAATAATCTTCTCTATACTGACATTAGAAAGCAGGGTTGAGGGCATGGCTTGATCACAGACAACCTATCTTTGCTTCAACTCTTCACACAAAGTAGGGAACTTTTAACCCCTTTTTCTACTGAAAATGGGGGTGAGTGGGAAGGGGTTAGAAATAAGGGTTATTTCCCCTAACGTCTTCTTGTTGTTATGGTGTCTGTTGAGATATTACATCACATTCGCTCTCGTCTCTGAGGAAACCTGTCCTTTCTGAGGACAGATCTCTTACTAAGAGACATATCTCTAGAGATTTGTCAAGATGAAAGATCTCTCACTTTCACAGCAGGTGCGGATAGTGCTTAATGTGGGGCCATCCACCAGCTAGCAAAGGAACAGCATTTTACTTGGGTTTTCTTGCTCGTTAAGGGTTTTCTTGCTCGTTAATGCTAGTATAATTTACCTCGTTAATTTGTTCTTAATGAGTTCATCAGCAATGATTTAATACAACTTTGAGGAACAGCTTTCTTTAGTCTTTAATTCGCGACAGTTCCCCTTCTATTTGGCAGTACATTAATGGAAATGGAAAACTGCCTCATTCTAAATGTCAGAATAATACTGCACCAAAAACAATTCAGTTATGTCTTTCAAACCACGCACATATGGTTCATCACCAAATGTCACTGTTCTTCCCCCTCCCCGCCATGTCCCTCTCCCGCCTGTACCTTCCCTCCTTATTTTCTTTCTATCTGCCTGCCTCTGTGGATCATTGTTTGGATTAACTTTCTAATATCTTTGCATAAACTTTATTTCTCTTGTTTTCCAGGAACCAGTCCTCATTACACTAGTTTTACCTAGAACCTTGAAATTGGCAGAGTTCACAGATCAGGTGACAGCTATAGCCTTCAGTACTGCAAATATCTTTCATATGTTCCCAAAATTAAAAAAAAAAAAGTTTGTGAAGTTTCTGCAAATAATTTTTGTGCATAATTTTGAGCTGTTTTGTGAAACTCTTTTAGTAAAGCTATATTCCTCACTCTTTCCATACTAGAGCATTTTTTTTCTTAGCACTCTGTTCAAGTAAGTTTCTCTCTAGAATAAATGCCTTCATTATGAGCATTTTAGTTGTAACTTATAAGTAAGTTCATAATGAGAACACCCAGCACAGCATCACTTACACGTGAGGATACCCACCCTAAATTGCAGATCATATTTCACTAACACTTAAAAGACATAACAATGAATTAAAAAAAAAAACCATTAGTCTCTATGCTTAACTATCTAAAGACTATCTACTTTTTCAAAGGGAAAGCTAAAATGGCAATTTCCAAAGTTATTGATCAAGCATCCACTTTCATGGGTTAGTTAACCTTTAAAGATTATCGTTAATGATAAATTCCTCTTTCTGTAAAGGACCCCTCCTTCAGATACTACTTGAAAAAAACTAAGAAAAAAGAATCCTCATTCTCAATTGTATATTTTTTACACCCTTATGTTTAAAGTGCTTGTCTGACACTAGAACTTGGAATCTTAATTTATTGATTTTGGTTTTGATATCTACAGGCAAAGCTAACTCATCTATAAAGTATGAATATTTTATTTCAAGCAAAAGTTTCTGCAGATAAAGGGTAACTTGTTTAAGCAGTCAGAAGGTAGTCAGAGGATGACCTGTAGTTTTGCATCACAAAAGTAGAATCAGAAAACACCATGGGCATTACCTGATTTCTTTGTTTTTCTTTTCCTTATCTAGTGGAAGATATTTGATATTTGCCAGTTTTACTCTGTAGAGACTATATAACTACTATCATAATAATTATATACTTGTTCATGATTTATTTAGCATGTATTATATGGTGCTTTATATAGGTTATTTAATATAATTTCCTGAAAACAGTGAAGTAGGTCTGAAAACAGTTTTTTACAGAGATTTAAAAGGCTGTCTGACATTACTGAGATGGTATACATGTGGATATGTGCTTTTCTTATTTCACATTTTTTCTATTACCTGTATTATTTGCCTTAGAGCAGAAGAAGACATAATGAGTCTATTATCCACTCCTTATTGTCAATAGTCATCCAGCCCCTACTAGAATACTTCTTGTGACACAGAGCTCATGTATTCCTAAGGCAGGTAGATCACTGCTGAACAGCTCTAATGAAAGAATACAATTCATTATTTGTAACTTAAGCATGTCCTATATTTTGCCCATTGTCTTTTTTCTATCTTCCGTAATAATATAATTAGTCAAATCCTTCCTCCACATGATATCTGCAGTTGTTTGAGGACACTACCAATTTCCTGAACTGATTTCTCCTTCAGGTAAAACCTTTTCAATTCCTTGCTTCTAGATCCTTCATGGGACTTTAAAATAAATTCTGAACAGGGTACAATAGACCATGTAAAATCTGCGTCTTACATGTAAACTCAGTGGTTGAGTGTGTGTGTGCCTGAATTATTATATACATTGGAAATCAAGTAAAAAAAAATTAATAAATCCTTGTAACTAGATCACTGATCCTGTACTAGTGTGATGGACTTTTTGAACCCAACATGAACCTTTATACTTATATTTTTATAAGTTTATTCACAATGACCTGGCCAACTACTGTAATTTTTCATCATTTCCATCATTTGATGCTTGAGTCCTCTCTTTGACCCTACAACTTTCTGACATTACCACATTTCATAGATTTTTTTCTTCTATATTGTCAGGTAATTGATACAAATGTCACCCTAGGCCATGCTTACAAGCCCATCTGATTGGCTGCCACCTAGGGTTCTCTACATCATCCTGAACACTACAGAGAAATTGGGAGGTGGCCCTGAAGCCCTTTCCTCTGTCTCAAGTCACCACATTGACTTTCTTGTGAACTTCAGATTTGTTTTTAAAGTCATATCTGGATGTTAGCCTCTGCCACTATTCTTACATATTCTTTGTTCTTGAGTCTGTCTGTGATAATAAAACTTTGGTTTTATAGCACTTTTCTTTACACATTATTAGTTCATAGATTAAGTAAAACAGACAGAAACATATTCATTCACTGGAGACTTTCTATGTGTATCCAAAAATGCATGCCACATACTGTGGATCCTTATAAATACATCAAACACTTGCTTCCTGGGATTATTTTTTTTAAATTGGAATTCAACTACTTGCACCACATGTAGATACAAAGGCATTTTAGGATTCTTCCCTCTTTTCTTTCTCAAAGAGAATCCAAAAGTTTGCTAGATTGTGACTCAGGGCACTGTGTTTCACTCATTTTTATCCTCTGCTTGGCTCATAGGAGGTGCCCAGTACAGGTCTGAGGATCTCAACCTGACTGAACTCTGATCACCTATGATTGTCTTCATCAGAATTTTATTTCTAAGCTCTTCCATCCTGTTTAATCTTCCTTCCTTTTCAGCATTCTACCCTTAGGATGATGTTTCTTTTTCTTCCTCTCTTTTAAAATCTTGTATTTTACAGATTAAAGTTCATTCGTTTGTCTTGATATCCCTTTCTTTGTGATCATCACAAAACGACCCCATAATGTCTATATAATCATGACCATTTTACATCATCAATAACATTCTTTATGAATGCTCAAAATCAATGACAGTTGTTAATAAGCTCAAGATCCAAGAGTTATGATAGTTTTGATCACAACCACAGTAACTAATACAACAAGCAAATGAATGACTACATTGAAAGGGGCTTTTCTAAATCTAATTTTCATTTTTAATCTAGAAGAGGAGCTTTAACACTTCTTGACTGCATCTTCTTTGCCAAGCACAATCATAATATGGTCATATAAGTTACTTATAAAGTATATGAAAGACATTCTGGTCATCTGTTGTTTTAAACAAATTGCTTTGCTTGTATATGTTGATTAAGGAGACAAAGGGTAGATAAAAAATATTTGTCAAAAGTAGGATAAAATTTAAGCACCTCCTTTTAAAGGTTTCAAATAATTTGATTGATTTAGGTAAAATTTTATTTATATAAATTTATACAAATGATGAATACTCAGTAATATTAAATAATGACAAAGGCAAGTTAAAAAACACACATGCATACAACCCTTTTTATTTCCTGTTTTCTGCAGTGACCAGATCAGGTACTGAAATAAATCTAATATGTCTTGTAATTGTTAACTGGCTGGAACCAGCATATGTCAGAGGTCAGAAACTTATCTTCATGAGCAATTTTAAGAGCAAAGAGTCTCAGGTTACATTATAAATTCTTAGGTACATACCCACAGTGTCTACCTATACCTTAAACCATGCGAGAACTTCTTGTTAGATAAGTTCTCTAGCTATAAATAGTAAGGTGAAGTGTCCAGACTGTTCTCTAAGAGTCAGGGGAGCTATATTCTAGTATTTCCTTCCACATTATGAATGACTTCAGTGGAGGGTGTGTTAGATTTTTATAGTAGACTAATCAGGAAAAGCAGGTAAGTTGGGTCTAATAGGACTAACTTGATGGGACCAAGGCCTGGTACCTAATATATAGGATCTGTATTAGTTTCCTAGGTCATAAATAATTACCAAATTTTGTGTTAAACATCATAAATTTATGCTTTCACAGTTTGGGGGGATAGAAGTCCAAAATCAAGGTGCTTTGCTTCCTGTGAAGGCCCTATGGAAGAAACCTTCCTTGCCTTTCCCAGTTTCTGGCAGATCCAGGTGTTCCTGGCTTATAGTTAAGCTGCGCTACTCCACTCTCCGCCTACCTCTGCCTTCACAGCAACTTTTCTTCTGCCTCTGTGTGTATCCTTTTCTATCTCTTACAAAGATATTCTCATTGGATTTAGGGCCCACCCTAATCCAGTATGATCTCATTTTAATTCTTCCCTTAAGTATTTCTGGAATTTCCAAATAAAGTCACATTCTAAATTTCCAGGTATATATGAATTTTGAGGGAAACTATTCAGCCCATTATAGTGTCTAAAGATACACAGTAACTATTTTGATTTAGGCCAGTCTCAAGTCATTTACTGATCCATTGATTCATTCATTCAACAAAGATTTATTGAAAGCCTGATCTATGCCAGGCACAGTGCTGGGTATGAGGATGCTGTCCACAGATATTCATGTCATGAACCACACCTTTATGGACCTTATTGTCTAGAAATAGCCAAACGGGTGCACCCTGGTATATGGGACCCAGCTGCCTATGTTCCTAAAGTGCAATCTTCAAATTTTCTTGGTCATGTCTATGTTTTCAGCATAAAACCTTCTGATATAAATTTATATATTTAGTAAATTATTATATAAACTACATTTATAGTGCATATACATATTACATAACACAAACCAAAATATAAACCTAAACAGAATAATTATAATAAAAACAAATAGAAATAAAAATTTTTATTTTGTCTTTGGGTCTTAGTCAGTTATTTTATGCAAGTTATCCTGTCCTGTGAGAATGCTGTCTGGACCACTGTCACATCCCATGTCTTGGTGATAATGTTATATAGCTCTAGATGGTCTCTGCTATTTGGAGCAATATCCCAGCCAGAACTGAGGTTCAGGAGTAAGCTGTAGCCACAGCAATATTGGATTCACAAGTGATAACCACAGTGTCAGCATCTCCCTTCAATCCCCAAAGGCAGACTGAGATTCATGTAAGGCTCAGTAGCACAGAAGGAATAGGATGCAAATAAGGAAAGACAGGGGCCCATCCATAAGGATAATTGTGGTGAAGGCTGGACAAATCTGAAGATTTTGGGTCTGCATGTACTTGGAACCCACACTAGGCAACTGGTACTTGGATTGTGGACAGAGCTCCACATAAACTGTCTACCTCCACTAGGGATTGCTCAGGATTTGGATGAGGGTCTAACTGAGGAGTGAATTCTGACTGAAACTGAGAAGACAGGAAAACGCAAGGGCTAACACTATTCCTGATGCTAACTAACTTTACCACTTTATAAGAGAACTTTTATCTCATTGGCTTACTAATGAAGGTAATAACAAACTACTTGAAATCAGGGTCTGTATCAGGAAGTCTTTTGGCATCTCCTCCAGAAATAAGACACACAGTTGTGAGATTCCAGTGTTTTCCACTTAGTTGAATGTTTGCTATGGGAAGAGACTGTTGACTCTTGTAATAAAGACAGTTAAAATCTCATACTCAAACTAGGAGGAGGAACATTCTCAAGTCAATCTATTTATTTATGGACTCAGGAGTATCATGGAGAAAAATAAACTGCGGCATTTCCTAAAGAAGTGAGGCTGATTCATAAGTGAATATTTTTGAAGGAACTTTACAGAACAAACAGATATAAATGCTGCCTTCACTAACTTGACGTTTGAGAGCAATGCTGGGAAAATCCAATGTATTCAGAGGGGGAAGGAGATTTGCTGAGAAACAGAGATAATCAATATTTATTTAAAATAGGCAATGGATATATTAATACTTCGTGGTTAGAAGGATTTGATTTTCATCTATTATCACTGCGGCTACACATTTCAATATACCTTTGAAAACATTTTCTGCTCATTTTAACTATTCTGTTAATTTTGTAGAAACTATCAACACCAACATATATTGACATGTGTGGTGTATATATTAGATAAATAGAAAAATATCTATGTATTTCTTCTACATAATTTTGCTCCATAAAATTACAGGTTCAATCATGTTGAATGAGTAATAGATTCAATGCTGAAAGGTCTGGTTCTTCCCTGGGCCCTGTTGCCTACTAGACTTATATATTCTATTTTTTAGGTAAAGTCCCTCTCTAACTGTGTTTGTCTTCTATTTTAAAGTAAAAGGGCTGTAGTGGAACTTTTCTAAGTTTCCTGGCATAAACACTATCTGATTTTTTTTTGTTTTAAATCCTCACCTAAGGATATGTTTATTGATTTTAGAGAGAAAGGAAGAAAGAGAGAGATCAATGTGAGAGATCTTTATCTCTGGAAGAGCCACCTGCTCTATTTTTAGTGTCCTTGCTCTGTTCTCTATGTATTGGTCCCAAACCATGTGAATTAACTGGGATCAGTGCAAGATAAAAATTACTAGTGATTTTAAGTAGTATTTAATTCAGGGATTTGGATACCCATAGGGTAGAAGAAAGAGAAGTTAGGAAGCCATTCCTGGACCATGGATTTGAAGGTTACACTACCACAGCTGCTTCCCAGAAGTGAGAACTGCTGCTGCCGGCCGCCATACTTCTCCCCATGGCCATAAAGCTTGTGACTGGAGCAAGGAGTCTGGTCACCACAAATATACCTGCATGTTCTTGCTTGCTAGTATCAACAGAGACAAGAAGACGGCTGCCACCTCACATTCAAATGTATCTGGTGAGTCTGAGTTCAGACATAAAACCTTAGTTTTAAGCACGTATGAAAAAATCGGCTTTCCAATTTCTTCAAATAAAGGAAGGGTAGAATTATGGTTAAGAGGGCCAACCTAAACACCTACCATTTGACATGGTGAACTCATTTATTTTACATGAGTGTTCCTACCAGTCAGTAAGCTCCTCAAGGACAGAGGCCAAGTCTTGTTAATTTTTGTATTAACAAATTATGGAGAAGACATAGCTTGAAAGGATTACACAGTTCATTTGGAAAATGTGAACCAATAGTAAACAATGGAAAAGAGCTAAATATGCTATATGATGGGCTGATAAAGTCTACTTTGGAGACCAATGAAGGCTGCAGTGGTCAGAAAATCTTAAGGAAAGGTATAGATCTCAACATGAGTTCTGAAGAATGAAAGAATTAGGATGTATACAAGAACAGAGGTAACAGATCCCTACTAAGAGAACCCAGTAGTTGGCACCATGGGAGCCTAGAGCTACCTCTTTTCAACAGGAAGTTTCTCACATACAAAAATATTTCTCATTTATTCATTAATTCATTTGAAAATGTTTATTAAGTGCTTATTATATATGCCAACTATTTTTTTCAGGGGTTGGCATTATAGCAATGAACAAACAGAAAAAATGATTAGGGAAGAGAGAATAGATGTTGACACACTGTTTGATACTGTTTTTTAATACTTTGGGATAGTTTATGTGATTGACTAATTATTCCTTTTTTCTTATACATGTAGCTCAAACAGTTCCTAGTAT
The DNA here is from genome assembly GCA_004026765.1 of Micronycteris hirsuta. Taxonomy (NCBI): domain Eukaryota; kingdom Metazoa; phylum Chordata; class Mammalia; order Chiroptera; family Phyllostomidae; genus Micronycteris; species Micronycteris hirsuta. The sequence continues at coordinate 69,563 of PVJI01005751.1, read as the reverse complement.
GTTTGGCAACATAAACATTCTCATATTGGCTCTGCCAGATGACTTTACTATCTAAATGTTTAATAGTTGCATTATACTATAATACATGTTGACACAGTTATGGAGAGGAGGATAATAATCATGTATTAAGTAAGGATTACACAGTGTAATAAGTCTATTTAATTCCCCTTTATACCCTTTTGGAAAACATGAGTTAAACAAGGCGTATAGTTGGTAGAAAGGGTGTTTAACTTGGGGTTTATGTACGGATTTGTTCAAAGCCAAAACAAAATCTTTGTAAAGAATACTCAATGAGTTTAGACTCATAGCTGTCTCCCATAAGTATATCTTTGCTCAATCTGTTGATATATTTGTAGAGTAAAATCAAATGCGTATCACTCACTGCCTTCCACCTTCTCTTATCTGGATTGTCATCTGTTCCAGGACTGCAACCATAGAAGCTCTAAAGTCCTCCTCAACTTTTCCTGATCATTCTTCAAATTATTCCCATCACTTCACCATTTTATTTTTATTTAGCAAACTATCCAGAGCCATCTACACACCTGAAAAGTTTTTCCCTAAATTTATAATCATTTATAAAAGTGCTAAACAAAATTTGTTTCCCAGGGCAAAATTCTGGGCGAAAGACTTTACTTATCCAATCACAGAAGTATTATTTATTTACCTTTAGAAGACGTAATCCCAGAATGATGCATATATGTATGTTTTATACTGTCTTAGTTACAAGTTAATTATGACAATATTTAATCAGTCCATATTTTAGTTATTGTCATTTCTAATGTGTAATCTGCTTTAACTTTATAAAAATTATAACATATACAGAACAAAGAAAAATAGAATTATCATAGAGTTCAAACAACAAAGATAAAAAGTGTTATTATTTTAATGTATTCTCTCTGGTCTCCCATGTTAACTATGATATAAAAGTAAGAAATAGCTTTATGCATTCTTGTAGCATTTTTTAGATTGTTTACAAATGGTGCCCTTCCTCCAGTAGGTTATTTTTAGACATTCTACCTTTTATTATGGCTCTCACTTAGAGCGCTTCCTGTTTAGAGAATTGGGGTCATCACTCCAGACTTCATGCTCTGGGAAGATCCATAATTCAATGGAGAACAAATTCCTGAAACTAATAAAATGTAACTGGGAGAGAAAAGGGAGGTGTGCAATCCTAAGTGGCGCCTGAAATTATCTAAAACATTTCTATGGTTACATTCAGCAGATAAAATTTTTAGTGTTAGGGATATCTGAGGAGACAGAACTTTGGCTCCCTTTAGGTTAATTAATTTTCCCCCCATATCTCAGTCCTTAAGCTTCAGGTTGTCATTTGGGGAAATACTGTCTTCTTTTCTCTTCAAGGTGCCCTTGATATTGCTTTTGACCTCATTCATTTGGATACATTTAAGGGGACGTTTGTACGGTGAGGGCATATACGAGACTGCTTTTCATTGATCCTATGTGATGCTAAGTGTGAGCTCAATGCTATCAGTTTAGAATTCCATCAGTTGATATTTATCTTCTGCACTGCCCATAACCTTCTCTAGTGATGTTCAACAGGGTGGTGTGATCCCTGGTTATCCAACAGTTCTCAGGCCCTGTGGCCATCTGTGGCAAGTTATATATTATGGCCCCTTTCTTTATTCCTGAAGATTTTCTAAACACCTGTGATTTAACTGTATCTAGCTTATCAATCAGTCTAGCAGGCTTTGTGTGCTTTTTCCGATGTTAGAACTGTACTTACTAGCTTATGTGGTAGAATTGTTTACAAAGAAGGCCACAAGTACTCTTTTCATTCTTATGAATACACCCTGTTGCAATGTGGCTTGGTTGCTTCCCCCATCAAGATGTGGAGTTTGTTTCTCCACCCCTTGAAGATGGATGGGCTTGGCATGTGACTTGTCTTGGCCAATAGGATATTAGTGGTTATGCAAACAGAGGCTTGAAAAGTGTTTGCACATTCGGGTTCATCTTCCTTCCCTGTACTGGGAAAGCTGTTGCCATGTGAACAAACTAGATTTGCTTCCTTGAGGAGGAGAGACGATGTAGAGAGAGGCCCAGCTGTCCCAGGTCAGCTCAGCCCTGTCATCTAAGGAAGGCCATCCTAGACTTTCCAGCCTCCAGTGAACCCATCCAGACTAGAAGAACTGCCTACTCAACCCACAGGACCATGCTAAAATAAATGCTTTTTATCTAATAGCCAGTGTCATATGTGGGTGGTTTATTATACAGTACACTTGAACTGATGCAGAAACTGGTACCAGACATGACAGCCTGCTGCAACAAAACTCAGAACATACAGCAATAGCTTTGGGATCACACAGCAAACAGAGGATGAAAAACCAAGGAGGAAACTGCTGGTAAAGCCTGAAGAAAAAAAAAGGCAAACAGGCTTCGAGCAGAGGCTAGGAAAATGGTGAGGAGACAGCGATAGCTGGCTGAGAAGATGGTGATCCATGTTACATAGCTGCAAAATAATCAGCAAAACTGTCACCATATAAAAATAAATGTACCCAATAAACTTGTAGACATTCCAAGGATGATTTTATGGCCAAATGGATAAAGCATCCATTGGCTTCTCCTAGCGGCACCTGAATATGATACTGCAAGAGAAAAATGAGCTAAAAAAAAAAAAAAAGAAGAAGAATGAGTTGGCAAGCAGAATTTAGAGATGTATGGGGAAGCCAAATTTTCTGGATTAGAAAAAACTGTTTTTCATCTCTAGTCTTTCCAGATAGCAAAAGATTTTCAAAATAAGAAGTGGTTTCTTGGTAAAGGCTAAATCAAGGTATGGCTACCAATCCTTTTCCAAGTCCTCTGGAAGGTTTAAGGTGGTGCCTAATAGACACTTTCAGGTAGACCAAAGGGGTTTTAGTAATGTTAAGGGTACTTTCCCCTGTCAGCCTGAGAGGCTGCCTAAACTGAGGGTGTCTATTTCTGAAGAATTTGTGGATTTTGTTGGGGTATGGAATAGTCTGAATCCTGCTTCCTGGAGGAACTCATAAAGCCTGATCAAAGAGCACTGTGGGGTTTTCTATTCTAAAAAGAATAGAAACAGTTCAAAAGCAAAGGAGGCCTCTGCCTTCCCGAGGTCATATCTAAAAGCAGCACAGAACAATGGACTTGGGAACCATTTCTGGGGATTAGAATTGGTGCCTAGCTATAAGGAACATGCCCTGCTCCAGGAGTAGAAGACCTTGTTAATATTTACATGGCAGGATTTCAGATGACTATAAACCACTGTGACTGCTCTATACTTCTGGAATTTCAAATTCTATTCTGAGTGGGAGTGTCTATTGTTGTTACCTATCCCTTCTCACTATTATACGGTGTGTGTGTGTGTGTATGTGTATGTGTGTGAAGTAGATGGATACTTTTAATGTAGAAATCCTTGGATAAAAAGGAGCCATACCTGAAGAGCTAAACCTGAAGATCTTTATCTGCGTCGGGACCTGTTTAGATGAAGATCCTGTACTTCAAGCCTGATACCATAATAAGATAGAATTTTGGGAGAAGAGAGAGAATGCATTTTGCACGTGGGAAGAAAAGTTACTTTGTGGCCAGAGGGCAAACTGTGGTAGATTGTTTGCAGAGATGGCCACAGTAATTTCTGCTATCTTTACATACTCATATCTTCGTATGGTGACTGTCATTCTTACAAGAGGTGGAGTTTGGTCCTTACTCCTTTCAATCTGAGCATAGCCAAATGACTTGCTTTAGGCAATGGGAAATGAGGAAATAAAACCCAAGTTCAGCTCATACATGCCTGCATGTTAGGCTTTGCTCTCTGTGACTGCATGTGTCATCCTCAAACAAGGATATAACAGTCATGAGCTAGCTTGCTGGAAAGACCACATGAAGGAGGACCAGAGAGGAGAACTTGAGGATTTCTAGACTGGTGAGTGAGGCCGTCCACCTCCACCTGACCATCCACCTCCAGCTGAGCCACCAGCTGCCTGCAGCCACATGAGTTTGACCCAGAGAAGACCAGTGGAGCTGCCCTGCCCACCTGACCCTGGCCCAGACTGCCCATGAACTGAATCCTGATCAGTAAATAATTGCTTCTTTAAGCAGCTAAGTTTCGGAGTGTTTTTGTTAGGCAGCAACAGCTAACTGGCACAGATTCTCTGTTTAAAATACAATTTAAAATGGGAAAGTTCCATAAGATTAATTTTGTTCATTAAATACTGTGACAAACACTTTTTTCTTTTTCATTCATTTTTTGCTATGCCTTCATGTGCTTGAGCACAACATTTTTATCTTGATCTCAAGCAGTTCCATCAATACTCTACCTGTTTTTCTTTCTTTCTTGGAAGACTTTTTTGTTTGGTTTTGAATTCCCTTGCAAGGTGCCCTGGTAGTTGAGCAATTTGGACATGTTTAATTTTGTATGCCCTTGACCTGTGACATTTATAGGATCCCCACTCTTCTTCCTGGAAAATTCTTCTCCTCCCTATAAAGATCCCTTGACCCACTCTCTCTCTCTCTCTCTTTTTTTTTTTTTTTTTTTAGCTTCTTTCCTTTGCCACTTAGGCATTTAGTGTTTATTTTCAAATGCCTGTTCTTTTGGGCTGAGGCAAACATTTTTCCCGAGTTTCCAATCAGCTGTTCTTAAACATTCTCCAGGCTTATTCATGGTTATTTACTTTCAAAACTATTTCTTTCAGGGTTTCTCCCCCACCCCCAAGAAAAGCCCATACTTATTTTGTCATAATTCTCTTTTCTAAACTGAGTAACTTCATGGAGACTATTTTTAGATTCCTTTTCTTGCCAGAATGTTGGAATTATCACATGGTAATTGCTGTTAAACAGTTAGTCCTTGAAGGACAAATTCTCCCTTATGAACATCCCTATGGATGGACAAAGCCATCACCTCCCCACTCCTGCGGCGGCTGAAACCAAGGCCTCCTGGTCTACCTAAAGTATATCCTTGAGTTATTGGGACAATTCAGATGGAAATGAGGTAGAGAGGAAAAAGTGTTATTTTGTTATTTCTTTTGGCCCTTCTTTGATTAAGTTGCTCTCATCTATGAGAACATACTTTTATAACATTTATATTACAGTTATTTGTTGAATAGTTTCATCTTCCATGCTAGACTTAAGACATTTGAGAGTTGGATCCAAGTTTCAGTACATTTTATATCTCTTAGAATAAATGCAGCACAGAGGGAGTAAATTATAAATATCTGAATAAATGAGCAATTAACAACTTGATGGACGAATTCAAGCTATGAACTGGGCTAAGAACTCCTTTGGTGTAAAAGAGGGAAGGTTATACCAGAGAAGCGGTCCTTCTGAGTGAACTGTTTGTCTCTGTATAATTGTCAAGACTTTTTTCCTACCTTAAAGAAAAGAGACAGAGTTAGGAAATGGAAGCTCCATAGTAATAAAGAACCTTCTTTCTCTTCATTCCAACAGGCCCACATGAGAGAGCTACCATGCATTGCTCAAAAGGAGTTTGGACCTGATGTATCCACTTCTTCTACTGATATCCCTAAAAGGGAGAGAGGAATCTGTAAGATGCCGTGGCCTAGCTTTTGAATCTCTCAGACTACAAATTAAAATAAACAAAGCAATGACTATAGACCCACATGCCAAACTATATGAAAAGGCATCCTCCTGAACCTGCAAATATGAGTGGTGAGAAAGCAACAATTTAAAATACGTTGTAGCCATATCTGTGCGGAGAGAAGCAGGGGGAAGACAACCGGGCTTCTGTTCTGAGAATGGTGAGCAGTGAGCTAATTTGAGAACAGTAGTTGAAGAAAACTATGACAGGTTTTTGTAGGATTAAATTCAAAGGTGAGTACAGTGGATTATGTTGCTACCAAATCTAATGGTGCTCGAGGCATCAGGGACTATAAACTCTCAAAACTATCAAGACTAATCTGTCTTCCAAGACAAAGCCCCACACTGAGCAGAAACTGCTTGGAGTGGGGTTGAAATTGAGCAGGAGGAAGACAGGGGAGCCAAAGGACTAGACAGTTCAGATAAAGGTTAGGGAAGAGGCAGATCTCAAAATGCCCTAGATCCCATTGTTTTTGTTTGAAAATAACAGTAAAGGAAGCTCAGGAACTACAGACCTAGAAGAGTTCTCTGGCTCACACCTCGTTTGCAAAAACATCTTTACATAAAAGGATTATGGTGGACCCCTTATAGTATTATTACTAAAACAAGAGAAAAGGAGAATGATATTCCTACAGAAAATAAAAGCAAGCACATATGACACACCCACAAAACATTTGAAAATCGTATGCTAATTGTTGTAGGCAGAATAATGGCCCCCTAAAGATATCTACACTCTAACCCACTGAACTTCTGAATAAGTTAGGTTGCCTGGCTCAGAGGAATTAAGTTTGTAGATGGAATTAAGTTGCTAATCAGGTGCAAACTTAATAAAATAGAAGACTTATAAGTACAAGGGGTAGGCTGAAGAGGGGGAACTAAAATGATGTTCACATGAGGACTCAGTTCAACATTGCTGGCATTCAAGAGGGATGAATGAGACTATGCCAAGGAATGTGGGTAATCTCTAGAAACTGGAAAGGGCAAAGACACAGATTTGCCCCTGGAGCCTCCTTGGGCATAGCCTTGCTGGTACCTTAATTTCAGCCCAGTGAGACCATTTTCAGATTTCTGACTTCCAGAACTACAAGATCATTAATATGTGTTGTTTTAAGCCATTAAATTTGTAATTTTGTTACAGCAGGATTAGGAAGCCAATGCATGAATATTTCAAGATTACCTAAAATAAATTAAGAAAATTATAGAATTTGTGAAAGAAAAACAAATGGAAATTTTTTTTTTAATTTTATTTTTATTTATTTTTAGAGAGAGAGGAAGGGAGGGAGAGAGGGAGAGAAACAGCAATGTATGGTTGCCTGTCACATGGCCCTCATGGGGACCTGGCCCACAACCCAGGCATGTGCCCCAACTGGGAATCGAACTGGGACCCTCTGGTTCCCAGCCCACATTCAATCCACTGAGCTACACCAGCCAGGACTAATAATAAAGTTTTTTTTTTTTTTTAAGATTTTATTTATTTATTATTCGAAAGAGGAGAAGGGAGGGAGACAGAGAGGGAGAGAAACAGCAATGTATAGTTGCCTCTCACATGGCCCTCACTGGGGGCCTGGCCTGCAACCCAGGCATGTGCCCTGACTGGGAATTGAACCGGGACCCTTTGGCTCCCAGCCTGCGCTCAATCCACTGAGCTACACCAGCCAGGGTCATAAATGGAAATTTTTAAAAATACAAATGAAGTAATTGGAGAAAAGCAAAATTTGGAAAAAAGATGACAGATTCAGAAAAGATAAAGAATTAAAAAGTTATTTCATAAATAAAACATCAGTACAAAAAAATACAGGAATGAATAAAACTGAAAATACCTTAATAGAAATTGAAGATGGAAAGAGAAAAAATTAAAAATAAGTTAGGAAAGAGATTAAAAATGGATTCAAAGGAAAGTGATAGTGATAGAGGTTCATAGAGAAGGTTCAACATATTTTTGATAGGAGTCATTGTATGAAAACCAAATCAAGGGAACAGACTATACTCTAACAACTAAACACTTAAAAAGTTCTTGAAATGAAAGACTTATTAAAATGTACATTGAATATCTTGGAAAATCTATGCAGAAAGGCAAACATCAAGATATAGCCTAGGAACAATATTGGGTTAAAAAAAAATCCCTTGGGCATTGACATAAAACACAAAACCATTCATAATGAAAGAATATCAGGTTATTATTGGAGTTTTCAACATCAACATTTTATTCCAGAGATCAATGAAGTAATATTTAAGATACTCAAAAGAAAGAAAATCGGAGCCATGTTTCCTTGTAGACAAATCAGCTGTCAACACACAGGCTGAAAGAAATGGCTGTGATCCTGTAGAAATTTAGGAAATATTGTTCCCACAAGCTCCACCTGGTTAATTTACTAAAGAATGAACTTCGGCCAACCAAAAAAATTGGAGAGGCTTTGAAGTTAATAACATTAACATCTATATTTTCTAACAATGTAGACATAGAACAATGATAAAAAATGGAGATAATATGCCCTGGCTGGTGTAGCTCAGTGGATTGAGCACAGGCTGGGAACCAAAGCGTCCTGGTTTGATTCCCAGTCAGGGCACATGCCTGGGTTGCAGGCCAGGTTCCCATGAGGACCATGTGAGAGGCAACCATACATTGCTGTTTCTCTCCCTCTCTGTCTCCCTCCCTTCCCCTGTCTCTAAATTTAAATAAAAATAAAATCTTAAAAAAAACAATGGAGATAATATGGTCCATGTTTATGAAAAGAAGAATAGGTTTGTTGATTGCTTTAAAAGTATTAATTAGGAGTAAAAGAATATTGCTTCATATCAGATATTGTACAAAAGGATAAGGTGAAAGCGCCCTGGCTGGTGTAGCTCAGTGGATTGAGAGCGGGCTGGGAACCGGAGGGTCCCGGTTCGATTCCCAGTCAGGGCACATGCCTGGGTTGTGGGCCAGGTCCCCATGAGGGCCATGTGAGAGGCAACCATACATTGCTGTTTCTCTCCCCCTCTCCCTCCCTTCCCCTCTCTCTAAAAATAAATAAATAAAAATAAAATCTTATAAAAAAGGATAAGGTGAAAGGAAAGATTACTACTTAATTTCAACATAGCTCAAAGTAGGGAATCAATAAACTATAGCCAAAAATAAAATTAAGGGTAATATAAAAAGATATTAGCATAAGCTTTTTAAAGTATTAGTATATGTTTATGTGTATATACATATATTTATTTATATAAAACAGAACTAAGGCAAAACATATTGATCATGTCAATAAATGTAAATAAGCTTAACTCATCCATTGAAATAAAAATTTGGACTGATTAACAGATCATAATTGAACACTACAATAAATACCAGATATCTGAGAAAGTACAACAGAATGCATTAAGAGACACAAAATGAGATCTTATAGTGCTAATGGCTACAATTCACCCAATAACATGGTACTAACTTTCATAAAGCAGAAACTACACCAGTAAGGGAAAATTTTATGAAGTGGAAAAAACTGATGAACTAACTGGAAAAAAACCCCAAATAATTAAATAAATATAAATGCCAGTTCTTTAAAAAAAATACCTCAACAAAAATAGGCAAACCATTGTGTAACTTAAGAACAAAAAGGAGAAAGTACAAACACAGAAATCCAAAATGACAAGGAGGAAATAGCAATATGAGAAGAAGTTTAAAGTAAGAGTTATAAAAACTACTTTGCATTACTTTATGCAAATAGATTTTAAAACCTTGTGCAGAGTTCTGTAAACTCTAAGTTATGAGCCAAATCTGGCCAGCTGCCTCTTTTTGGAAGTAAAGTTTTATTGGAACACACCTATTTTTTTTAACACATTTTATATGGCTGCCTTTGCTGAAATGGCAGAATCGAGCAGTTGTGACAAAGACCTTATGGTCTGCAAAACCAAAGTATTTACTATCATACCCTTTACATAAAAAATTTGGTGACTTTGATTTAGAGAAGCAGATAATTTTATTTTTGGAAAAAGTAAACTTCAAAATGAATTTATTTGAAACAGAATGCCACTGATCACCATAACTAGTTAAAAACTTCACAGAAAGGGCCATCCTTCCCTCCCCACTGAGAGACACCAGAAGGCCAGGGGTTGTCAACAGAGAGGAGTCACAGCAAGGGTCCAGCCCATGAAGACTTTTTCTTTGCATTACTGAAACTCCCCTTCTCTATGATGGTCACCCTGCAACTGGGCAGCACCATAGGCAAATTCACCACCACAGGCCGACTGGTTTGTGAAGCCTCTTTATCTCTGTGGACTGGAGAGGCCTTTCCCCTGCCTAGTGACACCAAGTGACCCAGAACTAGGAAGCTCCTTCTGTCTCCTCAAGCACCATCTTCAAAGACTAGTGAAGGACTCATAGCACCAAATAAACAGAACAGATCAAAATAGCACTGCAGAGGCTCTAAAAATTGAATTGTAATTGGGACCACAATCTGCACAAGTCAGGGAAACGCTAGTGTACTTAAGATAGTAGTTAGGATCAATGATATATGAGACTTACTGAGGATCTGAAAGAGTTTTGGACACTCTATTCAATTGTCTGTGGCCCTTGGTTATGTTCAATGCACAGAAGACAGAGGTAATTTATTTCTTTAATCTGGGGTTTGGAAATGAGCATCCAATGGGATGGTATTTACCTCTGTAATTCTCCACTGTGCATCTGCATTAGTTTTCTGTGGCTGCTGTAACAATTTACCACCAATTTGGCAGGTTAGAACAGAAATTTATTCTATTGCAGTTCTAGAGGCCAGAAGTCTGAAACCAAGGTGTAGGTAGGGCTGTGCTCTCTGCAGGTTTTAGGAAAGGACCCTTCCTTACCTCTTCCAGCTTCTGGCAGCTCCAGGTGTTCCCTGGCTTATAACTGAGCTGCAGTGCTCCACTCTCTGCCTACCTTTGCCTTCACATGACCTTCATCTCTGTCTCTGTGTATCCTTTTCTGTCTCTTGTAAAGGTATTCTCAATGGATTTAGGGCCCACCTAATCCAGCATGATCTCATCTAAATTCTTGCCTTAAGCTCATCTGCAAAGACCTTATTTCCAAATAAAGTCACATTCTAGGGTTTCAGGTTGATAGAATTTTGGGGGGCTCTGTTCAGCTCACTACAGTATCTAAAGATACATGGTAATTGTATTGTTTGGCTTCCTTGCCTTGTGGTTGTATCACTCCAATCCCTGTTTTCATTTTTATATCACTTCCTCCTCCGTCTTTGTGCCTGTCTCCCCAATTCCCTGGTCTCATTCTTATAAGATACATGTGATTATATTCAGGGTTCACCAATGTACCGTATTTTTCGGACCATAAGATGCACCTAGGTTTTAGAGGTAGAATATAGGCAAAAAAACTTTTGAAGCAAAAAATGTGGTTAAATATTTAATAAGATAAAATAACATTCAGACTATAATTCAGCTACATTTGGACTATAAGATGCACTCCCATTTTCCTCCCAAATTTGGGGGGGGTATGTCTTATAGTCCGAAAAATACGATAATCCTGGATGAGCTCCTTCTCTTAAGAATCTTAATGTAATCACACCTTTTGCTATATAAGGTAATATTCACAAATTCCAAGGTTTAGGATGAAGGTACATATTTTGAAGGACCACAATTCAGGTTACTATACCATCTGAAGAAGACATTTCTGTCAGAGGAATATACTGAGGAGCTGAGGGAAACCAATGTGAAGATGCAAATTCGGAAGCATTAGCTTCAGCTTCAGAGACAGATAAAAAGGCAGCAATTTTTGCAGGAACTGCCAGAACAGTATTTATTACCTGCCATACTAGGCTGTGAAAATCTGGGATTCAAAAATGCTGCTGTTTTAAATTTCTGTCACCATGGTCAAGGCCCACTGGAAATGCTACAATGAGGAACTAAATGCTAAGAACATGGCTTCATTACCTTTCTTTGGCTATGGTACTTCAAGGTGCCCCGGCCTGTGGAACCACATTCCTGACTCTCTGGGTGCTTAGAGTGCTCTTTAGATGAGTGGCCCTGGCATACTTGCTTCATTTTACTTTTAGTTACAAAGGTAACACATGCTACTTTTTAAAACATTAAACAGTGTGAACACAGGTAAGTAAAAAGTGAAAAATCTTCATCCCCTCTCTTCTAATTATTTTTCTTACCCCATCACTACTACATCAATCATCAGGGTAATCATTATCAGTTTAGGGTTTGTCTTTTCACACCTTTTCATGTATATGTAAATATATATAACTATAAATAGACTCTTACCATATACATTATTTTGCAACTTTTAAAAGTTTCTTTAACTTAATAGCTGTTTGATTTTCCAGGAACAAAAATATTATCTCAAAAACTAAATTACTACTTCTAATATCACCCATCTATTGTTACAGTTCAGGTGAGAAACGATAGTGGATAGTGTTAGTAATAGAGCTGGGAAAATTAGCCAAATAATGGAGATTCAGATGCTTACTGAGCTCCAAACACCCAATCAACAATATTCTTTGAAACATTTTTGGAAATTGAGAATTGAGTAAGTGATTCCTACAGGGCTATCAGCTTTATTGGTTTCTATTACTGCTTAGGAAGCCAAGTACATTTCCTTTACCTTTGCTTTGACAGGAAGCAGTCACCTACTTTACTTTGAATTAAAAATGCTCTATTATAAGCACTAAGGTAAATTCTAAAGCCTTTCCAACCCCATTAAATATTTCTAGCTCTATTATCACTTGCATATTATTCAAGAATGGAATTTTCGCCAACCGTAATTTCCTATTGCTTTTTTCTCTTGAAAAGGCTGTTTCACTGTCACTGTCTTTCAGCATCATCTCCGCTGTCCCGCTCATCAACAGCGCAGCCCTAGGCAAGTCTATGAACTCCACAGCACTGTGTGGGGACATACAGAAAGATGTGAGAAAATATCTATTGTTTTTCCTTAGGAAGCTGAAAGTTTGGAGGGGGATGTAAAATACACAGTAATGTATCACAAATTGGTAAATTAATTATTTTGTTCCTCAAGTATGATTTTTGTGACTACTTGTATGTTAAAAAAATATGTATTAGGCACTGATCTGGGCTCTAAGATAAAGTATTGAATCAAACAGACACAAATTTCTACCCTCATGGACTATATGTTCTAGAGGGGGAGCAAAACAATAAACAAATGTATAAGATATATATGAGAAGATTACCAGCACAGTGGAGAAAGATAAAAGAGGGTAACAAAGATATAGAGCACTGGGGGTTAGGTATGGGCAGTTATACTCTTTGTAAATAACCCTGAAATTTTTGTAGTCCTTTGTAACTATACTGAGGCACTTTGTTGTTGTTGCTGTTGTTGTTTTAATATAATTGTTCTTATTCTTTGGAAAAATAAAAAAAACTAAAATTTGTTTATGGTACACATTTTGAAAATATATAAAAGCAGAAAAATAAAATAAGCATTAACCACACTTTACCATGAGTAATAATGCATTAACACTTGGGCATATACACTTAAGTTTTTTGTACTTTAAAATTAGCCAAAGTGGGGATAGGATCAAGAGTGGGAAGTGGGGATTGGCTGGGGTGGTGGAGAGTAGTGGGGAGAAAATAGAGACAACTGTACTTGAGCAACAAAAAAAAAAGTAAAGAAAAAATAAATAAAAAAAGAAAAATAATAAAATTAAACTATGCTATATATTTTTAAAATGGGGTCATACTATAAATAATGTTGACTAATTTACTCTTTACATTCAACATAGCATAAACTCTTTTTAAATCAGTAAATAGTCTTACATCTTTTGTAATGATCTACCATTTTTATTCAGATAGAGAATTCCATTGTATAAGTAGTTTGGAATTTGTTTAATTGATCACCTGTTAAATACTTATTCATCTATTCATTTATTGTAAATAAAATAATGTGACAATGAACACCCTTGTAGCAAATGTTTGCACACACTTATTTCTAAGAGAGGATCACAAGTGCTGCAAGGCTGATGTGAAAGTGAGTTGCTCCGCCCCAAAGTAAACTAGCTGATGTCCTCATGCAGAACTCATAACACTCTGTTGTCTTATTAAATCACCACACTCAGTTTTCACCAAAAGAGGTGGACATTATAAATTTTTATATTTTTAAATGAGGAAATTTTGGAATGTTACATGTATACTGAACTAAAACCCCTCAGATATTAGAAAACATCAATGATACAAATAAGAAGTATGCTTTGCATGCAACTTTTCCTAATCTTCCTTTAGCAAGGGTGTCAAACGCATTTTTACTTGGGGCCACATCAGCCAAGGTTGTCTTCAGAGGGCTGAATGTAATTTTAGGACTGTATAAATGTAACTACTCCTTAACAGTTAAGCCAGAGCTTGGCACTGCCACAAGGTAGAAAGAAGGTGGAGGGGGGGATTTGGCTCTTGTGTTTGCCACCTGTGCTTTAGAGCTTGTAAATAAATAGCACCATGTCTAATTGGGTTGTCTTATGCATCATGTCTTCAGTGACAAGTTATTTCAAGGCTTTCTCTTGCTGTCAATTATTTAGATGCATTCTTTTTTATTATTTAGGCTATTAGCATTTGTATACTACTGCATATTTTGGTTTGCTCCTTAATGCAACTTCTTATATTTTATTTATTTTATTTATAGAGACAGGGTAAGGGAGGGAGAAAGAGAGAGAGAGAAACATCAATGTGTGGTTGCCTCTCATGTGCTCCCCATTGGGAACCTGGCCCACAACCCAGGCATGTGCCCTAACTGGAAATGGAACCAGAGACCCTTTGGTTCACAGGCTGGCACTCAATCCACTGAGCCGCACCAGCCAGCGCTAATGCAACATCTCACACATATCAGTTGTCTAATTAGGTGAGCTGATTACTTTATCATTTTCATTTTTCTCAAATGTGGCATAAGTTCCCTTTCAACTATTCTGGAGATGCTTTTATTAATTAAGGTTTTAGGCCTGTCCATGTTAAACTCCACTGAATTATTGAACTTTGTGGACTGCCTATATAATTCTCATGTAGTTGGTACCCATCTTTCCTATATAAGTTTGACCTGGGGCCTTTTGTTCAAAAGCAGCAGAGAAAGTACCATTAAAAATTCCAAAATGCAAAGCTTTTGCATTGTCCCCTCAGCCTCCTTCTCAACTTGTCATGGTACTTTTGATTTATTATTTAATGTTATTCTAGGTAGAGGAAAAAAATGAACATTTAACATCATTAGTATGAATATTACTGTTCATCTTTACATTAGTCAATGCCAGGTTAAAGGCAAATATAAAGTCCCTGATATTTGACAGGGCTTATTTTGTGGTTTGTATATGCATATGTAGTTTGTGCTTACCAGATAGTAGAAATGATGCACACAACTAATTCAGCTGATCTTTTTTTTCACTTTGTGATACAATCATGTTCTACCAATACTTTCTATTTTTGGATTACTTATTAGTAAGGAAGGACTGGAAGTAAAAGGAACCATTGGTTTTCTTTCCCTTTCCTGCTATGTCATCATTTTCAGCCTAAATGGTTGGGTAATACAGGGAAGCAATACAAGTAAAAGATGTGATAAGGTTCCTTGGCCATTTATGTTTCCTAGAATAGCACTGCCTTCTTCCCCATTTGAAGCAAATTCTCGTCATGCAGGTTAGACCCCTGACCTTTCATATTTCCAGTTGGTCATGCAGTTTGGACTCTCCCCTAAACTTTTCTCCCCTGACATGTTGCCAGCTGTGTGGTAGACTGCCTTTAGAAGAGGAACAAGGGGCTGGAGAAAAGCCTCTTATGACCTCCATTCAAGCCCTTGCATTACCACTCCCTTAAGTGTTGAGCTCTAGAGATAACATCTAGAGATACACTCTAGGCCTCTGTTGTGTTTCTGCTCCAGGACCAGAAAAGCAGCAAGACCAGGTGGGGCTATGCCAAGACTGACATCAGGACCAGCCAAGATGGCTAATGATCCCCTCCTCTGTCACTAACCAATCAGTGCAGTCCATGAATGATCCTGAGGGGACACACTGGGGATCCTGAGGGGACAGCTGATAAATATTCTATTCAGACCCTACCCTGACACTTGGAGATAAAACCCCTCAAGAGGAGGATGCAGCACAAGCTTTCTCTCTTGAGCATGCTGGAGTCTTTCCCCCTCTCCTTCACCTGTATGTTTTCTTTGCCTTTCTTTCTCCTAGGCCCTAAGGGCCCTTCTTCTGCCTCTGTAACTTGTTCCTTGAGCCCATGCAGCCCAGCTGGCTCACTTCTTTCATGGCTCATTTCTGTGACTTTCTAAACAAACTTTTGCTTGTATTTGAAGAAAAAAATTCTGGTTCCAATAGAAAGCATGCCCTAAAAGGGCTGTCATATTACTCATCTGAAGACATTACAGGCTTAACTTATATTTGCTTTGAGTCTCACTGAACTCCTACACATTGTGAGTCCACCAGAGTTCTGTGTTCATGGGGCATCACAAATGCTATATGTCAATGGGGCACCAAGGAATGGTAAAATATATATTGAACCTATCTCCTTTGCTCACACAAATGCCCCATTGTCCTATCAGAGTTCACTTACCAAACACAAGTTTAAAGAGAAAATTGGTAAAAATTTGGGACTATGACCATGGAGCATAAAACTAAGCATAGGTCCCTTCTGACCACGGGGCCTCATGTGACTGTGCAAGTCACACACCCATGAAATCATCTCTAGTTCTAGCCTTTTCAAATGACTCCTTAATCTTCATTGTGCAAAAACAATTACGTTCTCTTCTCTTCTCCTGTTAGACTCTCTCCCTCAGAAACTTCATCTCTCTTCAAAGCTACAATTACCATCTTTAATTAACAGGCACTGTCAAGTCAGAGAGCATATCTGGTTCATTACTGCAGACACAGTTCCTAGTCCAGTATACAGCTTGTTGAAGAGACAATAAATGTTTGTCACATTGATACTTTTGTTCCAGGCATGGTGCTTGCAACTTCACATATTTTATGTCATTTAATCCTCAAACAACCACATAAGGTAGATTCTATTATTACTTCAATTTTATGTAATCAGAGGCTTAACAAAGCTTCAATTATTTGTATAACGTTATATAGATTGTAAGTAGCAGAACCAGAATTTGAATCCAAGAAGTTTACCCTCTCATTCTCTTTAAACATAGTAAAGGAGATCATTTAAAACTGGACTTTAGAGGGGTGATGAAAATAAGAAGTTGAAATTTAAACCAGCATATGGAAAGAACTATATATGGTTTATTAGAAAAATTCATCACAACTGCAAGTAATAGATAAATATATGATTCCCTTGTTAAATGCCAACTCTCTTTACCAAGGCATTGTGTAGACAGGACTGACAAAGGAAGGGATATCTGCTAGGCTCTGGAGCAGACTTTTTCTTTCCCAGTCTTACTACTCATTCATCCTTTTCTGGGTCTTTGATCAAGCATGTCCCTTCCAGAGCAACCCTTACCCTTTCCATGCTCCCTGCCTGATAGACGCACTGTTGAAAAGTTTAAGCAATCATCAACAATTGCTCCAGAATCAGGCTTTACAGTACAGAATTTTCATCAGCAAAAGTCCTCCAGGGGTAGCTATGTCTACTACTGAACACACGGTGAAACAGGAACGGTGCAGCTTTTCTCTGGAGCCTGCCCTGACAAATACGTCTGACAAAGCTGCCTGGGAATATCTTCTTGGTCTGCGCACAGAGGTGATGGGAGCAACTTCAAATATGTTCTTAACTTCATGCAAGAATAAAATGTTTATGCTGAGTGCTACCTCAACAGAGCTTCCTGCTCCATGTAAAATATGTAAAATACCTTTATTTTTCAGGCACCTCCTAGGTTCCACTGCTCAGCAGCTTCTTTGTCAGCAGCAGGATGGTGAAAATTGTCACTGGCAGCATTGGGTTTTGAGCTTTAACCATTTCACGGCATTTTTTTTGTGGGTAGAGGGGGCTGTGAATTTAATATTTGCCTTAAAATAATTCCCTTTGGCTCTTTAAATTGTTGATTGTTGACATTTCCTCTTTTCCTCACTCCCCAAATAGTTTTAATTGTCCATATTTCCTGGTTTTCCCAGTCATTTCAAAGATTTTACAATCTGGAAAGTTAATAATGAAACCCAAAATAATGTAGGAAAACTTTCCTTTGATTATGAGTGTAGAAAAGAAAGACAAATTGTAGAAAAGGAAGTTTAGAAATAAGTTAGGGAATGGGGTTGGCCACAATGAATATATATTCACTGGTTGTTCACAGAATATGGTTTTAATCCAAAAGACAGGAGAATACTCATGAGTTGACTTGGGACAAAGTAGTGATGCATCAATAACTATATTGTTAGCAGAATGAACTGGCTAAAGGACAGACACCTTAGAGGCTGGAGGCCAGAAAATAAAAATCAGGTGGCAAGAGCCAATATGAGGTAGAGCTGAGGATAATATTAATTTAAAAAGAAGTCCAACAAATTTTTTTTGGAATTTGAGATGTGGTGAGGCACATATTGCTTTGGCACATTTTCTATCATTGGTAATGTCATTTGTAGTTTGTGACACTAATAAATGATTTCTGATCAGTCCTTTGAGTGTTGGCATTAACATATAAAGGGGACCCTCCCCCCAAACCAGAATTATCTTCTAGAAGGCAGGCCTCTTGTAGTACAGGCTTCTGCCACTAGGTGAGTTTTTAGGAATCCATCTATATCCGTGTACCTGCTGGTATTGTTGTGAGAGGCTATGTTCAGCTTTGGTGAATTTTTTTGAAGACTTTCAAAGTGATTGCCCATTTCATGATGGGTGATTTAGGAATGCACCTGCCCATACCGCACTGTTTTTGACCAAAAATGGTCAGCAGTTTTTGACCAAAAATGGAATGACCGCTGTGCCCCACCCTCCCTATTCACCCAATCTCATCCCAAGTAACTTTTTTTTCCCCAGATGAAAAAAGTCCCTAAAGGAAAATGTTTTGCTGATGTGGAAGAGGTGAAACAAAAAATAGCAGAAGCACTAAAAGTCATCACAATCAACAAGTTCAAAAACTGTTTTGAGCAGGGGAAAAAATGTCTTGATAGGAGTGTTGCATCAAATGGAGAGTACTTTGAGGGTGACTGAAGTTTGTTTTATTTTATTTTATGATTTTATTTATTTATTTTTTAGAGAGAGGGGAAGGAAAGGAGAAAAAGAGGGAGAGAAACATCAATGTGTGGTTGCCCCTCACATGCCCCCAACTGGGGACCTGGCCCGCAACCCAAGCATGTGCCCTGACTAGGAATCGAACCAGCAACCCTTTGATTTGCAGGCCTGCGCTCAATCCACTGAGCTATACCAATTAGGGCAGAAGGTGACTAAAGTTTAAATGTGAAAGAATACACACATTAAATTCCGGGGTTTTTGGGTCCCACCTTGTAGAGGGAAACAGTTAAGGTAAAACAAAAACACAAAGGAACTACTGTAAAAATATTGTATTATTTGGATTCACTTACCACTGATCTTGCCAAATCCCTCTAGATTTCCATTGTCCTGCATAACAAGAATAAAGAAAAATACAGGGGTAGATGCCAAATTGTTTTAACTTGAGTGTTTTCCAATTTTTTTCATGAGATATCAGTAGTTTTTAAAAATCCAGTTAAGGGTCTTATAATGTTTTTATTTTCCTCAGATATATTTAAAAAAATATATATAAAATCTGACCCTGCCTTACTTTTTTTAGTCATCATTCTCAAGAGACAAATTTCATTTGTGAATATGCTAGAATCCCAAAGAACGGAAAATAACAAATATTGGTGTGAAATCAATGCTTTGAATGTATGGGTGCCAAACAGGAAAAGTGCTTAGTCTTTTCCTATATTTGATCAATTGGCTTGTCTAATCCATTTGACTGTGGAAGGCTGGCCTGACATGACTTAAGATTAGTTTAATAGGGATTAAGGTGGCATGAAGTGTATAACACTATGCATTTGCAAGTACAAACATGCTTAGAAATTCATTTGTGTTTAGGGAGAGGCTAGTTCAAACTCTAGCTATATTTACAAACACATTCTAGCCACAGCTGAGCAGCATGGAGCTGGGGAAAGTAACTGTGCCTGCCTTTCCTTAAACCCACAGGGCCTTTGATTTCTGCCCAAATAAAGCAGGCCTTTGGCATTCAGCTCTCTTAGTTGGCACAGTATCTGCACAATGTCTGCAGAATTTAGAATGGCTAAGAGGGGCAGGTCAAAGACAGCCAAATTATGATATCACACCCATAAAACCTCATCAATGGTGACATACAGAAAACACTCAGTGAATTGCTTTCATTAATTTATCCTTATTAAGAAATTCTAAGCAGTGTCTTCATTCTTTGGCAGGTTTCAGATTCTAGCTTTTCCCCTTCCTTCATTCCATGCTGCTCTTTAAAAAGAACAGACTACCATGGGCACTGATTGACAGTAGCTGAAGAAATGTGGCTTGAGGGAGTCTAGGATGCTTAGCCTGCCCAGGAGGAATGTTTTGTAAATGTTTTATTTGCCTTTGGAAGAGGCCAAAACTTCCCAGAACCTTCGGGTGTGGGTTAGAATGAGAGTGGCAGAGAAGTAAAAGGAAACTTGACTATAGTAGAATACTGTGTCTGTCTCTTCTCTGGGAGAAGGACAGGAACTCTGACATGCCACCTGACCAGACCCTAGGTTGGCCCTGGGTTGCAGTGATCAGATTCTTTTGGAAAGAGGAAATAGGTATGGTTGTCAAGATGTCAGGATAGACACAAGATCAGGGAAAGGGTGGGATGTTCAATTGAATGCAGGCTCCGCTTTTCTTTAGGTCACCCATGCTTGTAAAGCAGACAATCTGGCTAGTCTATAAAAACAACATTGGGAGGAACTGAGGGAAGTGAGAAGAACTGATGGGAAACATTTCCTGGTAACCGGCTGACCCTGTTTGGAGTTTAGAATGTCATCTGTGTGGGGGCAGATAGTCAGAAGACTCAGCTGCCTTGTCTGCTTGTCTGGAGTGGAGCCTGGGAATCTTGACCTGAAAGCTTTACTCAGGGAGCAGAACTTATAAGCCATTATAATGCCAGTGGCGGAGAACTTTTGCATGTAGATACCTAGTGAGAGAAGGAGAGTTCAAGAAAGTTAAGACCAAGAGAAACAGAAACAAGGAAAGAAGATTTATCATGGCATGTTTAAGAGTGGAATGAGGAAATGTTTTTAATATGAAAGAGAGGAGCAAAGATATTGCATGGTTTCACAGGTTTCATATAATTTATGTACTACAAATGAATCCTTGTTCTTTTGTGTTTTTCTTTACTGTGCTAAATTTCATTTCTCAGATCGTACACTTTGGAAATTCAAGTTCATAAATATTTTTAATTACTTTAATTGTAATAGGAACTAATTGGACTATGAAACATTTTGGCTAGTTGAAAAAGTACCCTTTTAACACAACCTTGTTAGTCACTGGCATTCTTAAGGAGTTCTGTGTTGAGTAAGTATGTCAAATAGATCCTCTTCAATCACTGGCATTGATGTATGAGTGAAAATCTATGCCCATGGGCATGAAGGCATGGGACCTTGATGAGGGAAGAACTCATGTCCCAAATGTAGGTGTTACCCACTCTAAGGAGAGATGAGAAAAGCAAAGACCCCAAAGCATGACTCAAAGAAAGAAATAAACTGTGAAGATAGGAGCTCTCTCTCCCCCTGAATATCTGAACCTTATTTATTTGAACAAAATACTACTTAAGAAAGCAGTCCTGCACCAAGGGAATGAAGAAATAGTCATAACTCTCAATCCAAATTCAATGTGAATGAACCAAACCAGAACTATGCCCTGATTTCCTATGGCCATTAGTCTTGAATGTTTTTGACATTACCATATGAAGACTTAAATATATCCATGCTTATTCCATCTAGGTAAAGAGTTATAGTAGTCAATAATGGAGACAAAGCCTTGAGATGAAGAAGAGACACAGTTATTTCAAATAAAACAATACAAATATAAAAAAAACCTCCTGGTCAAGATGAAGGCATAGATAGACATGCTTTGCCCACTCACACAACCACAAAAAGAATTACAACAAAATCTGAAAAGAAGAAACACCCAGAACTGTCATAAAATTGAACTGTATGCAAGTCTGACAACCAAGAATTTAAAGAAGCCACAATCATCCAGATGGATATAAGGGATGGAGACACAAAGATAGGGCAGAAAGGTGAAGAGACATGGTGTGGTGTGGAGAGGTGGCCATGGCAGAATAGGCATGGGTGGTCCCACATTTACATGTGGTGAATAAAAATCAGGAGGGATGCCTTGGGAGCAAGCAAGCCTAGCCCCAGGCCAACTACACAGCCTAGTATTTCAGCACTGGGAAGATAAATATCCATAACTTCTGGTTATAAAAACCAGTGGGGGTTGGAGTGAGAGAGGAACTACTAGATTTTCAGGAAACTTCATCTAAATGGCCCGCATGGTCTTAAAATTCCAGAGTACATGGGTATATGCAAACCCATGTACTCTGGAATTTAAAACCAGAGCAACAGCTGGAAGGGCACCAGTCACATATGGGCAGTGGGTGAAGTGACTGAAAACAGGGCGAGTGCCGGGAAAATCCCCAGAAGCCAGGAAGTGGCACAGTCCCTCTTGGAGCCCTCCCCCACACCACAGAGCCACACAGCGGTGAAATGGGTTGCCCCACCCTGGTGATTACCTAAGGCTCTGCCCCACAAAATCTACAGGTGACTTTTACAGGGAGTCAAAGCAGCTCTACCTAATACACAGAAACAAACACAGGGAAGCTGACAAATTGAGGAGACAAAGAAATATGGCCCAAACGAAAGAACAGAGCAAAACCCCAGAAAAAGAACTAAACAAAATGAAAATAGCTAACCTATCATATGCAGAGTTCAACATGCTAGTGATCAAAATGCTAGTGATGAACTCACTGAGCATGACAACAACATAAAGGAAGACATGAAGTTTACACTAAGTGAAATAAAGAAAAATCTACAGGGAACCAACAGTGAATGGAAGGAAGCCAGGATTCAAATCAATGATTTGGAACATAAGGAAGAAATAAACCTTCAACCAGAACAGAAAGAAGAAACAAGAATTAAAAAAAATAAGGATAGTATAAGAAGCCTCTGATTCATCTCCAAATGTGCCAACACCTGAGTCATAGGGATGCCAGAAGGAGAAGAGTGAGAGTAAGAAATTGAAAACTTGTTTGAAAAAATAATTAAAGAAAACTTCCCTAATTTGGTGAAGGAAATGGACATACAAATCCAGGAAGCACAGAGAGTCCCAAATAAGTTGCATCCAAAGACGACCACACCAAGACACATCATAATTAAAATGTCAAAGGTTAAAGACAAAGAGAATCTTAAAAGCAGCAAGAGAAAAGCAGAGAGTTACCTACAAAGGAGTACCCATAAGACTATCAGCTGATTTCTCAAAAGAAACTTTGCAGGCAAGAAGGGACTGGCATGAAGTATTCAAAGTGATGAAAATCAAGGACCTACAACCTAGATTACTCTATCCAGCAAAACTATGATTTAGAATGGAAAGACAGATAAAGTGCTTCCCGGACAAGGTAAAGCTAAAGGAGTTTATCATCACCAAGCCATTGTTACATGAAATGTTAATGGGGCTCATTTTAGGAAAAGAAGATCAAAACTATGAACATTAAAATGGCAACAAATTCAAAACTATCAGCAATTGAATCTAAAAAAAAATACAAAAACAAACTAAGCAAACAATCACAACAGGAATAGAATTATAGGCATGGAGATCATTTGGAGGGTTATCAACTGGGAGAGGAGAGGGGGAGAATAGGGGCAAAGGTACAGGCATTAAAAAGCATAATTGGTAGGTACAAAATAGACAGGGGGAAGTTAAGAATAGTATAGGAAATGGAGAAGCCAAAGAACTTATATGCACAAACCATGGACATGAACTAAGTGGGGGCATTGCTGGAGGGAAGGGGATACCAGGCAGAGGTGGGCAAAGAGGGAAAAATTAGGACACTGTAACAGCATAATCCATAAAATATACTTAAAAATAAAATAAAACAATATGAATAAACAAATATAAGTAAGTAAGAGTAAGGCAGGCTGTTGAGAGACCTTGACAATGAGTCAGGGACCTGAAGGCTAGTACAGGTCCCACTGTTAACCAGCTGTGGAGGAAGGGACTAGCTGACCTCTAAGTCCCTTTTTAGATCTGCATTGTTATGATTACAATTCCTCTTCCTAAGAAATACAATTTGAGTTTCAAGAGCACTGAACAGCAGTGAAGAGTGAGTCCATTTTCTTTCAGTGATGGAAAAGACCTGAAATTCTGTCTAAATAATTATTTTTCTTTTGTGTATGACTTTTTATTTTATTATCTGGAAAGCTAAACTTGTTGCTTTATGATTTGGGGAAAGTTCAAATGTAAAATGATTATATTGCTTAGATTTTTTTTCAAGTATGAATGATGAACCTACTTTCTGGTGCCAGCCCATATTATTTCTTCACTCTGGCAGTTAGATCTGTTGTTGATGTTAGTTGCAAAGGCTTGATCTAATTTAGGTAGCATGTTGAGATTTTTTGCTCATGACCTCTTCCTTAAACTAAAAAATGAAAACCCATATAAGTTTGTGTGAGCTAGCTTAACAATATTTTTGGTTTTAACATTTCTATTTTTTCTCTCTGGTAGTAATGAAAAATAAACTAGAGAACTTTAGGTCCAAGGTCCTCAGGTTTTTACAACTAATAGTTTGTTCTATTCAACAGTTTAAGTGTATTTAAGTAAAAAGAAAAAAATGAATAACAGACTAACAGCAAGCTCTTGGCTTTCAGGAGGCTCTCAGCTCATGATTCCAGGCAGCATGGAAATAGAAATTCTGGAAGAGATACGAAGTGTGAACCAGTGCACACTGCAATTCTCGGCTCTATGGAGGAATGTGAAGTGGTCTTGCTCTTGCTGATGTGAATATGCATAAAACAACACCAAATACTTCATCTTTCAATATCTTTGGAAAATTCTGTATGTTGACTGAACAGAGAATTTGATAAAAATGACAGTGTCTTACCACTCTCCATAGAGAAGTGTAAAAATAAAAGTAGTGTTCTTGTAGATACATGTGTGAGTGTTTGTGTGAAAACACAGGCACAGGACAAAGGTGCATATACTCAGACTCAGGTTCTTGGTGTGAATTAGTAGACTAACATTTGACCCCTCTAAATTTTATAAGGGGTTCCATCTCCAGAAGGCATGGTATTTGGTTATTTATCTTTATAGGTTCTCCAATCAGTGTGGTGCGTTGAATTAGGCCTCTCTCCTCTCCAGATGAATTTGTCTCAAAGTTTTTCACTAGGTACTATCAAAAAGTTTCATATTTATTTAGTTAACACTCCTGGGATACTGATTGGATGTGGTACTTGAAAATGGCACAACCTGTCACTTTGTCTTTTTGTGCAGTTGCTTTTTAAATCTATGATGTTTTCCATTCTTTTATTTTGGATCAACAAGAAGAGAGAGGGAGCTGGTTGTGCTTGTAAACTACTGTGTCAAGTCCCAGACTCCCAGGTGGCTGTGCTGTACCTATAGGAGCACTCATTAAAGACCTCATCACACAGGCTTCATTGACTCCTAGGCTGCTGTGTTGCTGCTTGGGTGTTTTTTTTTTCCCCTCTCACTTTTCTATTATTTTCTTGGCACCTCTAGTATTGTGTTGAAGATCATGAGATTGAGACAGAATGATGCATGATGTGAGGAAATTGGAACCGAATGTATTTATTGAACTGGCAGATGTACCACACATATCTAAAGCTGACAGGCTTATCTGAAAAGCCCATCTCTCTGGGTCACAGCATATTCCTGTAACCCCTGGATGTTTCCCTTTCCCTGCTCCCAAAGCAAGAATATCAGATGAACTTAAAGGAACAAACTTCATAGTCGTATGCATTGTTATCAGATTAAATATCTCAAAGATGGCTTTCAATAAAACCAGGCACACCAAGGGTAAAACATTAAATTTTTTAGAACAGACAATATGCAAATGAGATAATAAAATATTTTCTGTTGGAGGTATTCTGGAAAAACAAAATGAATCATATGCCAAAATAATTCTACTATTTTTTACTTTCCCATGCACAACTTCCCTGGCTTTAGAAATGTGGATATCATTCTCATCTTTATCAGAAGTATAATTACACTTAGATGACAATGATGTGAGAATGGACATGGTGGCATAAGAAAGTCTGAACAGGCAATTATAGTGGGCTGGAGAACAAATTACATGAGAGTGTCAATCTATTGAGTTTTATACAAAATGGTAATGAAAAGCTAGAGGAAAACATTTCTATGCAGCCAAGCTTTGGGTATATGTTACCTGATTCATACGGCAGAAGTAGAGAAGATGAGAGCTTGCAAGACTGCATAGCCTGGAGATCCTCTACTCCATGACTTTAAACAGATTCATAGGAACATTTGTTTTTAAATGAGGAAGGCAGACTCTTCTTGTGTAAATGACAGTTGAGGGGTCTGAATATCAAGGAAACAACAAGGTTGAAGGACGGTTGGAAATGGTGAGTGGAAGAAGGATATGTATTAAGAGAGAAAAATCCAGATAGACACAAAATTATTTAGAACACTTCCTTTGGTGCTAAATCATACCCAAAAGGGACTCAGAGAGGAAACCGAGGTTTGCCCCTCTTCCATAGGGTAACCTCATTTTTTGTTTATGCAGAAGTAGATGAGAGACAGCAGGGAGTTGGCATCCTGGGAAACTTCATTACTGCATGGGCATCATGAGATTTGCCCATCCTGTGGGAGACAATTTGTTAAATCCCATTCATGTGTCCCAATGCCTGATTAGGGACTTGTAGTAACCACCCATGTTCACACATCTATCACTTAGACACAAAACAAAATACAAAACACCAAATGTCTCTAGAGTTGAGCCAGATCTTTCCTATCTTTGAACAATCAAAACTTATAACAGTCTCAGGGAACTGAAATGATTTATGGATGTTCAAAGTTGCTAAACTTTTGACAATTGTTCTCTCTAAAACAAAACTGTCTATATTATCTTGTATTACCATAAAGTTTTTGAACAAAATTTATTTGTTTCCAAAAAAGCATATTGTTTTCTTGTTATTTTTTTCCTTCTATTTAGACATGCATTAAAAAAAAACCACTTTCTTTGATTCTTGTCTTCTGAAAGCTGTTCTAATAAGACTCTAGAAGAAACAAATTTCTCAGTAATGTGGAACTAAAATCTCCATCCTGCTCTGGCCTGCAACCTGCATCCTGTCACCAGACTGACCAAGTGGACAATCATTACCTCATAAAATACCAGAGAAAACTGTAGGCTGCAGAATGCACTTTGTCTTGCAGAGCAGTTAGAAACCTCAGTTTTGACATTTCCATTCTAAACTTTGCTGAGAACTTCTTTCTTTTAAACCAAAGATCCTATTAAATGTTTTTGTCAAACACAAGAGCATTTTTTTTCTAATGTAGAATCCTGTTTTCATTATTGCCTAAAAATTCATGAAAAAGAACCTTTTTTTCTTCTGATATTCTGATAAGTAAATAATATTAAAAGCAGTCTGAAAAAAAGACTGTCACCACCCCCCAAAGAATGATTGAACAAATTATATGTACAGAATAAAATAATACCTTATAATTATAAATTATATTCATGAAGTTTTTGATTTATATGTCACTATTTTAAATGACCTAAATGATATAACATTGAATAAATTTTATGATTTTGATTGTATAAAAATATTAAAAATAAGCAAAAGGTGTATGTTAAAATATAAGAACATCTATGTTATAAAAATTTTACTTTTTTTAAACATCTTAAAACAGTTTCCAGTTTGTGTATAATAAAGATATATTACCTTCATGACTTAAAAATAATTTTATTAAAAATTCTCAGGAATTTGGACTTAATCCTGTGTCTTCTTTTTTCCTTTCTCTTGGTACTATTCATTGTCTCTTCACAGTGGTAGTATTGGTTTGGTCAGCAAGAACCCAAATATAGTTAATGATCTGGGATGAATAGTGAGGCCAATAATCAAAGAATTCAGGCTAATAATTACATAGCTTAATAGAAAAAACAATTTAAAAAATCAGATGTTTTCTAATATCCATTTTGAAAAGTCTCCAGAAAAAGTGATAGTCAATTAATTGCCAAGAAATTATCATCTATCTATAATTTTCTAAATTGCTAACCTGGCTTCAATTTAGAAACCAATTATAGTAATTTCACAGTCTAGTCATGTTCTGTTCATGACAATATAGTCAAACATTCAACTCTTCTACTGCTTATTCATATATAAAGTAGGACCCATGAATTTTATATGATTAAAGCCATCTACTGTGATTCAATTGTCCCTGATCTGACATTTTGGGCTTCTATGCAACCACTCACTGTATATTCTATAAGACTTAATGCTGAGAAGTCCCACTGAGATCCGAGCAAGAATCTGTTGTCTCTTGTGTGGCCTAGTGGGTCTTATGAAATGCAACTGGCCCTAAAACTGTTCAAACAGCCCCCATTAGATGTGGCTGCAAACATATTATTCTCACAGTTCAACATCTTTCTTCATAAAATGAGGCATTGCATCTGGGTAATATTCTTAACAAGCCATGTAATATCAGAATCAATGATAGAGGCAACGCATTTACTGTACAAGGCCTAAGCGTGCACTGGCACAGACTAGAGCACCAGAAATCCTGGCACAGCAGACACCTCTCACAGGCAACTATATTCTCCTTCAATGGGCCTTTCTTTGTGATCTACACAAATTGTCCTATTATTAGATAACAGGTATGCATAATTTCTCAAGTCATTCAAATGCCTGTAGCAATAAATTACGTAAAGCACAAGGTCTTCTTTTCTTCATTAAGGAAAAAAGTCTTCTGTCAAACTTGGGATATCTGATATGAAATGATGTTTCTCTTATGCCTTTCCTTTGTATCCACAGGTATGAGAAATAAGACAACAATGATTTTTTCTAATAAACACATATTTGATGGCTCACTTCAACCTGCAGTTTGAGATAGTAACCTCCTTGCCTTTTGCACTCTGAGTTATACCTTACGTCTGACAGTCACAAAGAAAAATAGTCTTTAGTTCTCAGTAGGCCATAATAAGGCTAACTTGCCACTGGCATTTAACTTAGTTTATTACTATTTTTTATGTCATGCAGAAGTTTCTTTGTTCTTTATTTGTTGATTTTATGTCTTGGCTAGAAGAGGTGGCCTCACATCAGGTTATAAAAGAATTTCTTCCTAAGCTTTCTTCTAGTGCTTTTATTGACTGGTTATTTAAAACATTTAAATATCTGGATCCCTTGGAACTTATCCTTAGAGTATGGTATAAGTATAAATCCAATTTCATTTTTTTTTTCAGATGGCTAGCTACCATGTTATTTCATTTATTGAATATTGTATCTTTAAATGACAACTTTAGGCTATTTCTAGATTTCTTTATTCTTATATATTGGCCTGTCTCTTTATGAACCAGTATCACATGATTTTAATTACAGAATGAAAGTTTTAAATATGAGGTTTTAATATCTAATCAGGCCAATTCCTCCATTATTGCCCTTGTTTTTCAGGATTTCTTTGCCATTCTTATTTATTATTCCAAATGAATATAGCATCTGTTTTTCTAGTACCTCAAAAATCCCATTGGTATTCTTATTGGGAGTTCATTGCATTTATAAATTAACTTTATGAATTAACTTTCAGAGAACTGATATCTTTGTAACACTGATTTTCTAACCCAGTAAGTTGGGTATGCTACTAATTTGAGTGACATTTCCTTCAGCGGGTTTTGCATATCTCTTCTGGCAAGTTTCATATAATTTTGCATATATCTTTTATTCCCAAGTATTTTATTTTTTTGTGGCTCATGAAAAAAATGTCTTTTTAAATTGTAGCTCCAAACTGTTTATTGTTAGTGTATAGTAAATCTGCTTTTCAAGCATTAATTTTATGCTATGTTATGTGATGAAGTCTTGTTTGTATCAGTTTTCCATTGATTACCATGTTCTGTACAGGTATTCAAAAATAACACATGCAAAAAGTGATTTTTTTCATAGCCTTTCCTGTCTTAGTTAATGAAAACATCTTCTTTGCAGTATAAGTGTCAAACTTGGAGTGATTCTTTGCTTCCCTGTTTTTCAAACTACATATTCATTCAGCCCCAGATTTTGTCAGCTCTTTCTTAGAAATAAGTCTAGAATCTGACCACTTCCCATTGGCTACCAATACGTCAGCTTGGGTTACTGAAATGTCCTCCTAGCTGGTTACTCTGCTTTTATTATTTCTTTTCTATAGTCAGTTTTCCAGATGGCAGCCAAACTGATACATTTTAATGTATTATCACATCACTTCTCTTCAAAATTCTTCAAAGGTTTTCTGCTTCAGTCAGAGTAAAAGTCATGTCCTCTCAGTGGCTGCAAATCCCAGAGAATGCGGTTCTCTGCTCTAAATACACAGTATCCTTTTTTATGATTTTCAATCATTCTAGAAAATTCCCTACCTCAGGGAATCCCATTGGTACTCTGTACTTGATATACTCGCTACCTGGAATTGTATTCCCCTTTCGTCCTCTAGGCTCACACTCTCCTGGCCTTCTGGTTGTGCTCCCACTATCTCATCTTTAAAGAGTTTCCATTAAAAACAAAAACAAAAACAATGATTGGATCACCTCAAACACCAAGTACTATGTATTTACTTTTTCCTGCCTGATTTTTCTTCATGGTACCACTGTTTGACATAGTAGATACTGCATATTTATTTGTTCATTTTCTGTCTGTACCATTTTGAGTGTGCCATGAAGGCAAGGGCTTATTGTTGTTTCCTGCTGTATCTTTAGCACCTTGCTTTGCCCAGAGTAGAAGGTCGATAGATGTTAGTTGAATAAATAAATGTGAAGTAACATCTTATATTTTTATATGAAGATTTAAATCTACAAAATAGTGAGCTATAGTCCTTATGGAGTAAAGTATATGAAAAATGTATAAAAACATCTATAGGATGTAAGGGACAGAAAGAAGTCACTAGGAAAGGAACATGAAGGCTCATATATGTTTAACTTAAAAATAATGAGAAACAATGATAACAATGTTAGGATTTGATAAACTGGGTGTGGGTACACTGGTGTTTTAATTATTCTCTACTTTAGTTGATGCATTTGAAGTACTTCATTTCATATTTTACAAAGTGGAAAACAGATTAATCTCTTAAAGGAATATGCAGCAAATGTGTAGAATAAGAAAAACCCATTGGATGAATACAGAGTTATTGTGCCTGAGGAACTGTTTGAAATGATTGGCAATGATTAAAATCCACCTAAGTTTAAACAGCCTTGAGGGCAAAAGAATTCTATCTGGATCCTTATTTCATCAGATGCCTAGTAAGTTGAGTAATGGCTAAAGATATTACTGATTTCGCCAAGAAAAGCAGTTTAATCTACAGTTTTAAAGAGAGTTTTCCTTGATTATCTTTAAAAACCACATCTACACAATAAGTATATAATATTTTTTCCCTATGGATCAGATTTAAGCTAGTTACCCGGACTACAAAGATGAATAAAATGAAAATGAGAAAAAAATATCTAGCTTCAAAGAGTTCACAGTCTAGTGGGGAAGATGGACAAACAGTTATAAAACAGTGTGCTATAACAGTGGCATAAGAGCAATGTGTGGGGTGCCATGGGGGCAGAGAGCTGTGAGAATGAGCTTCCCATATGTCAATAGAGATCTGTGCTCACTGAGAAACTTTACCCAGATCCATGCTGTCAGCAACTACGTTCCAAAATCTACCATAATTATTAGTCTTAACTGCCAAGTCCAAGGCCTCCTGTTACAATTTATTATACTCCAGGTTTTGTGATTTTTTTTTTTTAAAAAGTAACAAGGCATTTGTTAAACTCAACACAATCTTAGGAAGTTTTTATACTCCAATTTAAGTGCCATGTGTCTAACTTAATCAGGTTTTTTCCTCTGATTCTAAAATGTCTTTATCAAACCAACAACCAACAAGTGAGAACCTTGTTGATTAGAATGTGGGGCATTCAGAAGTAAATTTATTCTCCCAATAATTTAGCCATAAGAGATACAAAGAAAAGGCTCTTTCATAAGGAATTACCAAAAAAATTATTTTCTCAGTCAAAAACCAATTTGCTAGATAATAGTAGGTTCCATCTTATGATGCTATGAGTTCACAAGTGCAGCAATGGCTATAATGAGGGTCAGTAGGAAGACAAATCTAAAAATAGCTTTCCAAAGTGTGATGATAAACAGAAATTGTCTAAATACTAGAGATTAATAATAGGCTTTTGTTCATGGACTTCTATTCACAAGTGTAATATTGTGTCTGTATTTTCCTCTTGGATTTATATCTGTCCTCAGAAAAAGAGCACCTTGGGGCAAAATCTTCCTGGTTGACAAGATCTATACCTTTGGCATTGTAATTACTTCCCTAAGCCCTCAGGTCTTCTATAGATACCAATAGGTAAATAGATTCTGCAAAGGCTTTGTCACTGGACATGGCAATAGAGAAAACTAGTGTCCCTCTTGGGAAGAAGCACTGTCTGTATTTCTGGGGATAGCTTAATCAAAACAGGACATAAAAAATTGCTATTCCATGAACCTGGAAAACCCACAGATAATGGTTTCTATATAGACAGATTATATACCTTAATCAATTATTTAAAATATATAATTAATCATTACAGTGGTCAGCAATCTCCTTTATTTTTAACCATAACATTTTTCTCCTCCAGTTAGGTCCTAAAACCTAAAGTTGAGAGGAGTAATTTTCTACAATTCATGTTTCATGTAGGCAAATGATGCTATTGTCTAAGAGGAAATATGACAAATCATAGTGTTTACATTTAGAACCCAATCCTACCTAGGTTATGGAGGAGGAATTTTAGCATTTGGGTGGTGAATTCCAGGGAAAATAAGGTTCTTCTTGGGAATGTCCCTGGTTTCTGCTTGCAAGAAGTATAAATGTTATCATATTTATAGTTTATAGGGTAGAATAATTGTCTGAGGTTTCTGGATTGGATTTTAGCTAAAAGTTGTAGGATAATTTAGACTTTTGGCAGCTAACATATCTCAGAAAAAATTACACATAATTTAATCAATTTCATCCCTCTAAAGTACAAGGTATGTCCAGAAGGTATCCAGCCATGTAATAAGAAAAACAGAGATATTTATTGAAGAAGATATAAGATAAAAGAAACATTATACAGAGGACAATGACACCTTAGTCCCCTTCAAAGTGGGCACCTTGGGACCTCACACAGTTCTCTCAACTGTTTCATTGTATTTTTCTGAATCTCACTGACAGTCTGAAGTCACTTCCCTTTTGGTTTTGGGTAAAATCAGAAGTCCCAGGGCACCAAATCTGGGCTAGAGGGGGACTGAGTCACCTGGGTGATTTGATGTTTCACCAAAAATCTCTGCCCAAGATGTGATGCATGAGCAGGCATGTTGTTGCGATGAAGCTGCCAGTCACCGCTTACCCATAGCTGCTGCCTTCTGAATCATCAGAATAGTTTCTGAGGAGGAATGTTCAAGCTTAATATGAAATTTGATGCAGATTTGTTGGTCTACTCACTCAGTCATTTTGAATGTGATGGCCACACAGTATTCATGCTCACTCAATGGCATCTACTTCCCCTACTGACTAGTATAGTGTAGTTGTCATTGTTCATGCGTGCACATTCCAGTCCACTCTCCTTGGAGACCAGGTTACATTGACGTCACACAAACCATTTTCGTTATACTAACAATGGCTGGACTTTTTCTGCACAGACCTCGTACATATTTTTGCCAGGACAGTCTGTTGATACAATCCACTTCATATCTCAATCTCTGCTGAAAACCATTTAATACAACCTTGTTGACTGTAGAATAATGTCAAAAATCCAATCCCTGAATATAGTATTGAAGGTCATTCATTATCTGGTTCTGTACTACCCTTCATTCCTTTCCTCTACTAACTTAAGCATCCTATTTTCTGTCTATACTGTCTGCTGGAATTTTTCTCAATATTCTCTGCTTTACCTATCTGAGTGACTCTCTTTCCTCATCATATCTTCTT
The DNA here is from genome assembly GCA_004026765.1 of Micronycteris hirsuta. Taxonomy (NCBI): domain Eukaryota; kingdom Metazoa; phylum Chordata; class Mammalia; order Chiroptera; family Phyllostomidae; genus Micronycteris; species Micronycteris hirsuta. The sequence continues at coordinate 35,969 of PVJI01005751.1, read as the reverse complement.
CTCTCACATACATACTTCAAAACCTAACTCGAATCTAGCTTTATGAAACCTTCTCTGATCCTTTTGGTTAAATGTAATCCCTCCAACTTTGAACTTTATACTTTTCTTTACAATTTTCACATTACAAAATTTTCTACAATTGTTACAAAGTATTTTTGTTTTTTTTTCATTTCAAAGATATTTCTTGAGTACCTACTATATGCCAGAACAATGCTGTTATTAGAACCACTAATACAGAGAACTTCATGGATCTTATATTCTGGTAGGAAAAATAGAACAAAAAACAGAAAGATGGAGAGGTAGAGAAGAAACAAATAAATAAAAAATTGCATACTATAACATTTGTTATAAAAAACAAAGGACTGATATTAAAACTATCACAGATGTTAAGTTACTTTAGATAGGAGTATATTAGTTATGGTTCTCTAGAGAAATAGGAGGGGTGGGGGAGAGAGAGAGAGAGAGTGAGATTGAGATTGATTGATTTATCATGAGGAATTAGGTCACAGTGTCATGGAGGTTGAGAAGTCCCACTATCTACTGTCTGCAAACTACAGAACCAGGAAAGCCAATGATGTAGTTTAGTCTGAGTCCAAAGGCCTGAGAACCAAAAAACAAGATTGAGTAAGTCGAAGTTGAAGGTCAGGAGAAGACCCAGGTTCCAGCTCAATCAGTTCAGTCATGCAGAAAATGGGTGAATTCTCCCTTCCATCACCTTTTGTTCTATTCAGGCCCTCAGTGGACTGGATGATTCCTATCAACATTGAGGAGTCTACCTATTCAAATGCTATTCTTATCTAGAAACAGCATCGCAGACAGACCCAGAAACACTGTTTAGTCAAATATCTGGGCCCCTCATGACCCAGTCAAGTGGACACACAATTAACCATTACAGGTATTCAGGGAAGGTCTCTCTGAGAAGGTGAAATTTAATCTGAGTGATAAGGAAGAATGCAGCTATGGAAGGAGTAGAGGGAGAACATTTTGGGCAAGGGCAAAGGTGAGAAGATGAAAAGAGCTTGGCATGCTTGAAGAAATGAAAGAATACTTATATATAAAGCAAGAAGAGAGCATGCAGGGCTTTGTGGACCAAAGCAAGAGGTTTAGATTTTACTACAAGTGCAATGGAAAGCCATTGGCAGATATTGTATGAGGAATAGACAGTTTCTGTTTTAAATGTTGCAAAGAAAAATAAATGTTCAGTCTGTCTTTGATGGGGAAAACAGATTGAGAGAGATAGTAGATAATAAGGAAGATTACATAGAAGGATGTTACAGTCATCCAGATACGGCGGATTTACATGACAATATCTTCTATCCCACATGTTTTAACCCTGCTTCCATGGAGAGGTGAGGTCAATGATTCCTCCACTTGCATTGAGTAGACGCTTTTGACTGTTCAAACACTGCAGTATTGGAGAAGTAATGTTATGACTTTGGAGGCTAGAAACTATAAAGAATACAGCCTCCTTCATTCTCTTTCTCTTTGGGGAACTCACTCAGTTGGAAGCCAGCCACCATGCTGAGAGGAAGCCCAAACTACCTTATGTTGTGAGACACATGGAAAGGTCCATCCATATGGACAGGAACTGAGACCTCCAGCTCCCAGCCAGCATTAACCACTGAACCTTTGAATGAATGTCTCTTCATATGGCTTTAGCCTCCAGCCTGTCCCCATTATGCTCTGATCCACAGAATCTGTGGACATTAAAAAAAATAGTTGTTTTATGGAACTAAAGTTTTGGGGTAATTTCTTTTTAGCAATAGATAAAAAATGAGTAGTGATACAAAAGGTAATGAGATTCATAATTTATTTTGGAAATAGAATCTATAAGATGTGCTGACAAAATGGATATGAGGAGTGAAGAAGAAGGAATACAGAATGACCCCTCAATCGTTGGCTGTAGTAACTCAGTAGATAGTAGCTCCATTTACTGAGGTTGAGAAGACAGGAGGGTGCAGGTGACAGAATTAGAGGGGGATCAAAGACAGACTAATTATTTATTTTACTTTGCAACATTTAAAACAGAAACTGTCTATTCCTCATACAATATCTGCCAATGGCTTTCTATTGCACTTATAGTAAAATCTAAACTTCTTGCTTTGGTCCACAAAGCCCTGCATGCTCCCTTCTGACAATTTCTACTAGATTTTAAGCTCTTTGAGAGTAGTGAAGAGCTTTACCTAATTTCTTCCATAGCACAAAGCAGTGTCTTTTGAATATTAAGTGCAATAAATATTTCCTAAAGTGAACTGTGAAGGAGCTACTGCCCACAACTGCACCAGTGAGATCATCCCTTCTGAAAGCATTTATCTCCAATATATACAGATATAAATGAAGATGCATTTTTAACATTTACATAAAGGGAATTGACATATTACATCAATTAATCACTCTTGGCAAGGGATGGATACATAAATTAACTTTCTATCTTTCAGACTTTGGCTATACATAGCAAAGTGATAGAAGAAACTGGAAAATGTATGGTTAATTTGGTTCTTGGAGACATACATATATTAAAATGGGTCATATCAGTCACAAAAAAATGAGGAATTATTGTTCCACATTGTGTTCTGTAAACAAAGCCTTCATGCTTCTCAGTTAGGGCTAATTCTAGCTTGTGCTTGCACGACCTTGGCCTTTTCTTTACAATGCAGTTGCTTGGATTTGTATTAGCCAAAGCTTCATTATAAAGTGCGTAATTGAATATATTCACTCCAGAGTTTCTGGGAACTTCCCTGATGGGTCCAGGACTTTAATTAGACCCAATATCACAGGTGATATAACTGCAGTGACATAAGGGCCCTTCTGCAAGGAACTCTACAGAGTAATATGTAAGTGGCAAGTACATCTCCCTGAGTTCCTTCATTTTCTGCAGCTTCCAAGGGGAAAAGCCATTCTATTTGCATTCTTGGTGTTTGACCCCAGGGCTTTGCACACTTGCTTACTTTGTAAATACCTTCACAGGATCTGGTTTGCCTTTTCTTTCTAGCATCTAAGTCAAGAATTTATCCCTCTTAAAATATTTGCCAATTTCACTTATATTCAAAGGGCAAATATGAACTCTGGAGACATATCTCCTGGCCATATTATTTGCCTCTATGTTTCTTTGGGGGCGGGGGGGTAGGAATGCTGCGCTATGGTGAGCACAGTGCAAGCCTGTGTGGAGAAAGGCAAAGCCTTGAAAATGTGCCTCCCAGACAAGCCCCTGGACACAGAGACCCTGTCTAAACTGTCCATAATTATCCCAGGGAAAGGTTCGGCTCTTCAATGATAAAGATGCTCAATGACAAAGATGTCTCTCTTCTGATTATTTTCCTTTGGGAAGGAAGTTCATTTAATCAACTCATTTGGCTTGGCTTTTAAAAAATGATGGTCTTGTGCAAGATGTTAATGTTTATCCCTCATTAAATGCTGATTCTAATTAAACAAACTCTCCACCTTGAACAAGAAAATTGATTTTCTGTTTAAGATTTCTGTCGATAAAATCAGGGCGATTAGTGAGGTTGCAGTTAGTTATTAAGTCTTAATATATAGTTGTAACTTAAAGGCCATTATTTTTCAAATAATGTTCAATGACCCATCAGGTTTCCTGAGGTCTTTAGAGTTTCCAGCATTCATAATCCTCTAATGTGTTTAGAGGATTATGAGGTACTCCAGGGAGCAGGTGCTAGTGGCCAGGCAGGTTATTATTTTTTTTTCCCAACAATGAGAGAAGTTTTCATAAAGGATTGAATAATCCTACATCTATTAGCCTCAGGATATCCCATGCTCAGCAAGTGTAGCACATACAGGGTTTTTCTTCTCCCTTCCTTGTCATTATTATGGGGTTTATAGGCATCTTTCCAGCTTTTCCCCCCCTCCGATATACACCCAAAAGCACACATGTGCACATGTACCATATAGACACAAGTATGGCTGTGGTATTGTTATTGGATTTTCTTGTTCAAAGTGGGATCATACAATACAGTGCCTCCAGCTAGCTTTTCACCCAATGATGTATTGTGGACAAATGGCATCTTCTAATATTCCTTATTAGACTGGACCAAAAAGTATTTAAGGAACTCTAGTTTATCTTCAAACTAATCTGCATCCAAAATTGTTTTCTTTACACTAATTTCATTGGCAGTCTAGCTACATTCTTTCTACAATGCTACCATTTTTAAAAAGATTTTATTTGTTTATTTTTAGAGAAAGGGGAAGGGAGGGAGAAAGAGAAGGAGAGAAATATCAATGTGTCATTGCCTCTCATGCACTTCCTACCAGGTACCTGGCCCACAACCCAGGCATGTGCCCTGACTGGGAATCGAACTGGCAACCCTTTGGTTCCCAGGCTGGCACTCTATCCACTGAGCTACACCAGCCAGGGCTGCTACCATTTTTTGAAATAGTTTTTACTCTTTCTGATCTACTTTCACAACCAGATTAGACAAGCCATCTCTTTACTTTGGGGCATGCTGTTTTTTGGCCTTATATACAGACAGCCAATTTCAATAGACAGGATTCTAAATTGGCCCTCAGGATTCCTGCCCTTGGTATACAGGCATGTATAATCCTTTCACCTTGAGTGTGAAGGGGCTTGTGGCTATTATGAGATATCACTGGTTGGATTAGATTATGTTATACACAAAGATGTTATTAAGGTTCTTAATCAGTGACTTTGAGTTAATCAAAAGGGAGATTATCCTGGATGAGCCTGGCCCTTTAAGTCTCAGTCTAGAGGTCAGAGACAGACAATGTCAGACAGATCCCAAGTTGCAGCAGATATTCTCCTTTTGGTTTTGGAGGAGGAAACTGCCTTGTTTGGGAGGGCCATGTGACAAGGAATGTCAGGCAGCCTCCAGGAGCTGAGAGTAACTCCTTGCTGGCAGCCAGCAAAAAAGGGGGCCTTAGTCATACACCCTTAAGAAACTGAATTAAAAAAAAAAAAAAGAAAGAAAGAAAAGAAACTGAATTCAGCTAATAACTATTGAGCTTGGAAGAGGGCCAAAAGCCTCAGATCAGACTGCTGTCCCAGCTCAAACGTTGATTTTAGCCTATAAGATCCTGGGCAGAAAACTCTGCTAGTCCATGTAGGAATCTTGACCCACAGAAACTATGAAAGAAAAAAATTGTATTCAGTTGCCAAGTACAGTGGGCCACATTGTGGCCACCAAAATATATGTTCACAGTAACCTCAGAATGTTCTCCTTTTTGGAAACAGTCTTTGCAGATATAATTAAGGTAAGGATCTCAAGATAAGATCATCCTGGATGAGGGTGGGCAGAAAAGGTGATGGCACAGAGAGACAGAAAGGAGGCGGCCAGGTGAAGACAGAGGCAGAGACTGAAGTTATGTAGCCTGCATGTCCAGAAACACTACAGGTTGTTAGGAGGGAGTCGATGAATAGTTTCATGCTCTGAATTAGAGACAAAACCAACCCTGCTGACACCTTCCTTTTGGACTTCTGGCCTCGAGCACTGTGAGAAAAAAAAAATTCTGTTGTTTTAAGTCTCCAAGTTCATGGTAATTTGTTATGGCAGTCCTAGGAAATTAATACACCAAGTTTCTGGTAACTTGTCATGCAAAAATAGAAAAATAATGCACAATATTAAAACTTCAGGAGACTTTTGTTTCCTACACAACATTGTATCTCACACGGCAATAACTGTCTAGAGAGGCAGCTGCTGGAGTGTGAGCGACCTGGTGGTCTCCGTGGGCCACACCACTTCCACAGCGTCCCCATGCATGCTCGTACCTGGCCTGCTTCCTCATTTGCTGGGCCCTATAGTCATTTGCTTTATGGTTTCAAATCATATTGCTTATTTATTGGCACTTCACTGCTTCTCAGAATTGAAAACACTCCCCAGCAGCACTGAGAATATTCAGAATAGAAATCTGTAAATGATAAAAAGAAATTCCAAGCTAGGTCCAAGACTATGTTGAACCAAAGCAAATTTTTCAGAGCTGACTTAGCCAAGCAGCCTCTACATGGGACTTAAATGAGGTGGCTGTTTGCACTCAGATTTTTTTTTTTTTAGTATAACTAGTTAACAGTTTCCTCAAGTATTCAGTACTGTTTCCTGCCCTTAAACTATGATACCAGCACAGAATACATAGTAATCCTGATTTCAGTGGAAACTAAACTTGTCAAAGACAAACTGACTCTTCAAGTACATTTTTAGATGAGCCCACTTTGAGTCAGGTTCATAGTTTATGCTGTGTAGTCTGCTGATTCTAGCTTTTCCTTTTCATACTTGAGATGGCAAGATTTGAAATATTACCTGCTTCTGAAGAATGGGTCTTCCTTTTATAAAAATGATTTATGGCTGCAGGTTATGCTCAACATCAAGGCCTCCAGTTCTGTCTACCTCCTCCTGCAGCAGAGGGCAACCTACCCTTGTTACTCATTCAAGTGAGCAAAAACTTGCAAATGGCATTAATGATTGTTTCTTTGTCTGCCAATAGTGAGAATCACTTGAGTAAATTTAAAGAGAAATGTCAAAGGGCAAATACCTTTCTTTCTATGTGTCCCCTTAATGAGCAACTAATTGTTATAGTGGAGAACCAACATTTTTATAGCTGAGAAAGGAGGAATTGATAAAGCTCTGAGGAAAAATGATAGGACAAAATAACTGTGATAGAAAATCAGACCCTTTTTAGTTTGATTTTTTTAAAGATTTTATTTATTTTTAGACAAAGATGAAGGGAGGGAGAAAAAAGGGAAACATCAATGTGTAGTTGTCTCTTGTGCATCCCCTACTGGGGACCTGGCCTGCAACCCAGGCATGTGCCCTGACTGTGAATTCGAACCAGCAACTCTTTGGTTCACAGGCTGGCAGTCAATCTACTGAGCTACACCAGCCAGGGCTGATTCTTGACATGAATTATGAATAAAACCTGAGCTCCGTCACTTAAGATATATGACAGTCTAGAAGTTGTATTTTAATGATGCCTGTGATTGAATTTCATTTGGAATACAATGTTCAAGTTCACTGCTATCAGCACTGTTACTATTTTATACTGACATGGCAATTGAGGGTGGGCAAGCCTATGTCTTGCAAAGGAAACAATGCTATTTTCCCCAGGTCCCCTGGTTTGTTGAAAGAAGGTTTCTCTAATGATCATAAGCACTGATCAATATTTATTGAGCACTGACTGGGTGCCTGGAACTGTGTGAAGCCATTTCATTTGTTAAATTATTTCTGTCCCTTATTTTATTTTTCTTAAAGAGAAAGAGTATCTGCTATTACTGTTGACAACATGCAAATAAAGAAATTTAATTTACTATCCTCACTCTCAGCTGGAAAAGAGATTTAAGCATATATATTACACCATCTCCCAGTGAATCCATTCCCAAATGTGTCATCTTAGATTTAATCTTCTTCTGAGGTGACTGGCTTTTCTGTTAGGATCACTAAATAAACTGCTGTCCTATGCCTTTGTGTCTGTTTTCTAAGGTTCCTCAGCTGAGTTACAGACAAGGGACAGGGACCAAAGTGGAGGAACAAAGTGCAAATGGGAAATGACATTGGATACTGAGCTTCACATGGAAATGAAAGTAACACATTTGACACAGTAACTAAAGACATCCAGTTCTGCAGTTTTCAGAGGACTTCTGTGTACCACCTATGATATGTTAGTCATTGACAAAGGAAGCAGGAAATAAAATATTTGTGAGGTACATTAGGAGAGTACCTAAGGTAACTGGGATCTTGCCTCAACATGACAGCAAAATGTGTTAGTGTTATGTCATGTAAAAAGTTAGCTGTTATTTCCTTTCCTTTTAAAAGTTGTTTCAAAAATTTCTTTCATTTTGCTAAATCACTTGATGATGAAAAGTATCAAATATTCATTTTAGAAAATCTTAGAACATGCTAAATTATTTAATTAAACATTTTACAGGTTTGGTTGTAGAGCAAGGATGAGTTTTAACATTTTCTTGTTATAACCCCATTCCATTTTCATATTTTCTGCATTATCTTTTGAATCTTATTTATTCATTATTCAAAAGTAAAAACAAATACTAGATGCAGGGAACAAAGAACCATTTTCTTTTGTGGGTGTTTCATTTTTGGCTTCTTAGAACAGTACGAGGGCCAAGAGTAATTAGTTGTCATTGTTTGTTTTAGTTCTCTGCCTAGGTGGGTGGATAGAAGACCAGCTCTTATGTTTCTGTTTTTATTTATTATTTTTTCACTTTTCCTTAGGTTGAAAAACCATGCCTCTGCTGTTTTACTCATTGTGATGAAAATGTGCTTAATTAAACATAAGATTTTACAGATGCTTCAACAAATGTCTTTGAGTACAAAAGCACCTATCTGGCAGTGAGGAGGGAAGCTTTTCCCTCCAACTCCTCCTGCATTTAAAGAAAACAAAAACAACTGATATTGCTTGGGTCCAAACATGTATGTACCGAGAAGTATGAATGTTGCCACAACAAAAATTCAATTGTATCGTTACATGTGTATATAGTTGTTTATAACAAGAATAATTATATTGAAGATAGAGAAATCATTTAAATTCTTTATACAGTAGAGTATAATGGCAAATGTTATCTGACATTAAACATTAGTAAAATAAAATGCTAAAAAATAATTTATTTATGGAAATATGTTTTCTGGTAGCATTTTCTTTCACCATTAGAGTTTTAAATGAAGAGTTAAGCATGCTACTGCAATGATTAAAAATGCTTTAACTTATCTGCGTGGCTTTAACCTATCGATGGTGCTCTGTGATGGCTTCTGCCTCCCTCTCTAGCATAGCCTCCCTCCAGGCCACCACATATGCCCTTTACTCCAGGCTACGAGATGCGCAATGCTGTCCATTATCTTCACTCCCTTTTTCTTTTCTTTTTTTTCATTGTTTGATCCAAATTTTCTATACTTGCCACATTCCTACTTCAAGGCCCTTCTCTTTAAATATAATCTTACGGTTTTATGATTTGCAGATAACTAAAGAGAACTGTATTTTTAATTCATTCGAACTGCATATAAATTGCATTCGCAACTACAACGGAAAAACTAGAGCTGTGATCAGCTCATGATTCGGATATTGTTAAGTTGGATTGGAAGAATACCTGTGTGGAGATTGGCCCAATACCCTATCAGTGAAGCTCATTCTGAGGCATACAGTATTTTGCTTTTGCAGTGGACTTAGTTATGCAGGCTTATTTGCTCTAAGTAACTACCTAACAATGACAATTTCAACAGATGATACAGACAAAATGCCTTGTACAAAAGGTCATCTCAAAAACAAAAACAATGAGAGAAAACACATCTTTTCTTTCATTATTTATACAAATCATACTCAACAAACAAACGAAAGCAAGACTTTATCTCTGTGTCTGTGGGACCCCTACTTGGGCTCTGCAAGATGATATGGAAGACTGATTGGTGAAGGCCATGCACAAAGGCAGCATGAGATTATCTCCTTTCTTGTGTCCATCCCGATCTTGAACTTTTCTCAGTCACAGGGAACTACTGGCCGCATTCAGATTGCATTAGGATGTTTCAGGCTACTCTGCCTTCAACATACATACCTTCTGCCTAAAGTGTCCTTCATTTCTTCAACTTATCTAATTCTACTAATCTTTCAAGATATAGGTCTGGGATCATCTCCTCAAGAAAGCATTCTCTGGACCCCCCAAATCATTAGTGTGTACCTCTCTCAGCTCATGTAGTATTCTGTACGAATATTTCTCATTTAATTATGCGATACTACGATTTTGATTTATTGTGTCACTTTTAGACAACATCTGGGGAGAAAATTATCTTTTTTTTTAGCTTTGTCTGCCTAATGCTTAGCAAAGAGCCTTTCACAGAGGTGGTGCTAATACTAATTTGTTGAATGAATGAATTTGGCTAATGCATTTGACTTACACCATTTTAGACACTAGTTGGCCAAAGAAGCTAATCAATATAATGAGATGGAGTTCATGGTGTTTTATCTAAAAATAAACCTGATCTCAGAAGTCCATTTAAATTACACTTTTCAAATTAAAATCACAGAATTAATTTCTCTGCTTTCCATTTACAAACTGTGTATTTTATAACCATGTAATAGAATCCAGTTAAGGGAAACTTTTATACCTTAATAAAATCATGTTAAGAGTCAGTTTTAATATTTTAAATCCATATTCTAGTCAGTTATTTAGCAAATATTCATTGGTAATTCACTACATGCCAAAGCCTCTCTATTTGGGACACTAGGAATAAACAAGTTTTCTGCTCTCACGGAACTTACATTCTAAAGGGCTAGACTGATAATAAACCCAACAAAACACCTATAGACAGAATCTCTCTCTTTAAATAATGCATTTTATAAACTTTGGGCTTAACTTAAAACTAACTATTAAGAAGAAGCTATCATTTAGCAGAAGAAGCTGCTAAAATACTGAAACACTTAACTCAGACCACAGACTCCTGTTTGCTCCTCTTGGAGATGCTCAACTGCAGAATTTGGGGAAGGCATCATGACCAGAAAGACTGAGCTTCTTTTTCTGAGAAAACAAACATGGATATTTTGAATTCTTTACTATAAAATAGACTGAGTGTGGTTCTGAATATGGTCACAAAATTGTTTGGCTCTGCGAATCCACTGCACTATAAATTTAAACTTTCTGGTAAAAGGGCTGTTTTTTTAACCTTAAAAAAATTGGTGGGAGTATTTTTCTTTTTTCTACCATCATAGCCCCTCTTCTCCCTATCCCTCTCTTTGGTGCTCTTGGCAATGAGCTACTTTACAACACAGGTTTTCCAGCAGGTAGTATCTATTATTTTTAGCCCAGTTAATGGCTTACTTACAGACCAGTGAGTCTAAATCATAAAAATATAAGGAATGACTCACCTTCATTAAAGTGAATCTGATACATTTGGCTACTTGTATAAAGCAGAAGGACATAAGGAAGCGATTGGAGGACAGAGAATTCATTAATCCATAGGGTGGCAGTGATGCCAAGTAGAGAAGGCAGAAATTTCTTTTAGGTCTCTTATGAGCAAAGTATTTACTTCTTTAAAACATCTGCAGTTAGTGAACATCTATTACCCTTGGAGGAATCCCCCATCAAAGGTATGGATTGGTCAGGATATGGATTTTCCTTCACTGCATTCATTTGTCCTGCTAAAAGTACCATCTGTATAGACTTTATTTACTATTATGATGTTCCACATAGCATTACTTCTAATAAAGTATGGAAGCTAAACACGCTTAAAATAGGTATATAGGGATACCAAGTTAACAAAGAGGGGACTCTTGTGTTCACTGAAAACTTAACTGAGCTGGAAATACAGTTTTGAGGATGTCCTTGCCTCTGTGGCTCCAGATTAGGATTGGTCATGAGTAATTTGTACAAGATTTGGAAAGTAGAAAGGAGGGAGCAACACTATACTCTAAAGACTGATGTACATTGCTGGGCACCCCCGCGTTTCATGCTGGTGTCACTGATCTGCTTGTTCATCTTGACAAAGGACAGCAGCTGGGCTTGTGGCTGTTCCAGCTACCACTGGCTCCCCTCACCCAGCTTCTCCAAGTCCTGGGTGAGGCACATGTGCAGGCCCATGAGAAAGTACATCCGCTTCTTCTGTAGGTCATCTTGTCATCGAGATTTGAGGTGGTAATAGACAGATGTGAGTTCCAATTCTTTGTTGCAGGCTCCAGTTGGTCCTTGCTATACTCTGCTCCACATGTAGTGTTTCTTCTTGACTGCCAGCCCTGATGACCTACAACCACCTCAGAACCACAAACTAATGTAGAGCAATGGGTTTCCATAGACCTTTTCAACAGTTATGTCTGATCTAGCCTCTTTAATGAATTTATACTTCTATATCGCTCTTAATGGCTCTGCTTTCTGGATTAAGCCCCAATGTAACAAACAACATAATTTGGTGTTTCTTTTTCAGAAGAATTACAATGTACAGAACATTATTAATTGTCATGTTTAATTTATACTAATTATTGTTTTAAGCAAGGTGTCCTAAATTATGTAGCCTTCACTGACCTCAGTAGGAGATAATTTTTTTCTGATTTTTAAAATTTTTTTCTTGTTGTTCAAGTACAGTTGTCTCTATTTCACCCCCACCACTTCTCCCACCCCAGCCATCCCCATCTCCCACCCTCAATCCTACCCCACTTTGGTTTTGTCCATGTGTCCTTTATACATGTTCCTGAAAACCCTTCTTTTTATTTCATATTTTTACAGTTCCTACTGAGGATCTTTTCTTGATATTTTAATCACAATTCTCAGAATACTTTAAATTCTTTTTTATATTTTAGAAACATGTAGCAATTAATCAATAAGGTTCTAATTAATAAATGTGTTGATAGAAGCTCTATATGTATATAAACTAGTCCAAATTCTATCTTGACTATGTATAAGTGAAAGAGTGACAGAGAGAAAGAAAGTAGTCTACTCTTAATAGAATACAGAAAATGGAAAAGAACAGAATTTCCTTTCCTTATAATACTTAAGGATCATACTTAAGATAGCTCTTCAAGATTGTAGCTGGATCCAAATATTTATCTTTAAAATCGTCCTACTATCCTAGGCCTAACCTTCAAATCTGAAGATCATAAATGGTCCATAAATGGAATAAATATGTGTTCAAACAAGACACACCCTAGATGAATAGGACTGCTTACCCACATCTAATTGGACAACAGATCTGTTTTCCCCTCTTTCGATGATCACATACTCAGTAACCGGGGCACTTTCTCAATAGTCAACTGGGAGTGAAATCACAGGGAGTCAGTAATTGCCACCCCCACCCCCACCCAGTCAGGAGCTGGAACAAATTATGAAGTCAGGAAATGGAGAGTTAACATGTCAGCTTTTTCTTTTTTTAGCTGATAAAGGCAGGCTGGATAAAGTGGACTTTTTAAAAAGCATGTAGGAGGAGAAGTGTCAAGATGAGCTTGCTAATATTTTTACCTATAAGATGGAAAGACTCACCCACACAGTCACAAATAACGGGCAACAACTGAGGCCTCACTACAGTAACTGTATAGCAGTCCATATCTTTTCGGTAAGAGAGAAAATAGTTTCTACTCTTGCTGTTTTGCTGTGCAATTAGAAACTTATCATATACAATCCAACTCTCTACTTGCCTTTACCAAGCAGTGTCTTCAGAATTCCAGTAGATTTAAATGTGACCCAGACCCTCATTCTCGGGAGGTCTGAGACCCTGATCATTATATCTTCATATTACTGCCATTACTTGATGTTACTTTTCATAACATTAGCTTATTCTCTATGCATATATGGTATTTCCCTGAGCTGACTATAAATTCTTTATAAGAACGGTCCATGTGCTAATGCTCTTGCTCTACCTCATTACTTTTACCATAATGCCAGGAACATAATAGTGTTTAAATTAAAATACATTCGTAAGTGTATAAGTGTGTATATATGTGACTAAGGAATGAATGACTGCTAGGCTCATGATGTACATCATCTTACCAGTGAAGCAGACTCTAAAATAGAGATTAACATGCAGACAATTGATTAGGAGCTACTAATAGGATCCACCTAGGTGAAAAAACAAACAAACCAAAAAGAAGCAAGTTTGGGTAAAAGTAGAATTTGGGCAATGTCACAGTTTCAACAAAGTTCTCAGTTAAACTCATACACAGCTCTAAAGCTGGGATGGACCTTCAAAGCTACCTTGGTTTCAGAGAGGCAGACTGGCTTTTTAGTGGATGCAGGCTTCTCCCAGGAGGGGTGGGGCCTTGGGAAGATGTCTTTCCAGGAGAGTGCAATTCCTACAGAAGCTGGCTGCTGGGATCTGGAAGCAATACCAGAAGCTGGAGAATGATGTGCTTCATTACTGAAGGGAGATCTAGGTGGTACAGTAGAGCATCTATGACACACCACTCCCTGGGATGCTCAGATCCACTTCTTTATGTAAATTCTGGGGGAAGCTTCTCAAAGATTCTTAGTGGAGAATCTTGTCTTTGGAGACATTTTTAGAAGGTGCATGGAACAAACTACAGCCTCCCAACACCTGGGCTGGTGTTGCAACCACAATAATCATGCATCAGCTTCTTTGTCTACTTTCCATACTGGATTCCCCTCATCCTCAGTTAGCATCTCTTTCATTCCAGGAGGTTCTGACACAGGCCCTTATGCCTTAGGGATCTGAGCCCCTAAACATCATGCCTTTTCAGGTCATGGTATGCATTTGCACATGAACCATAAAAAGTGAGTGAGAATAAATAGAAACATCCAAGTGAATCACTTGGGTGTCAATCATGTTCCACTCTTCCCCCATTGTGTAACAGGATCTCTACTTCTTCCTGATGGCCAGGGTCAATTACTCCTTCCAGTAATGGTGACTTAATTTTGGCTATGATCTCTTGGCAATAGGGGCCCTAAGTGAGCAGCAGCTATAACTTTCAGTTCAGTGAAATTTCTGCTGTGTTCCCTGATAGATGCATTCACTTTTGAGAACCGGGGCCTCTATAAGTGTGGCATCTAGAATTGGGAGGGGAGAGTCAAAATTCCCAAAGCAGGTCACTGGGAGTGATGTTAAGAGGGGTTACTCATATTTCCACTCTGTACATCTTTTCTCAAGCCATTTATCTCCTATTTTCTTGGATTTGCTTGGGTATAAGCCAAAGTGTACAGGACACTTGATTATAGCTTGGACCTGCTAAAGAATCCTTTCCAGCTCTTCAGTTCTGTGTCCTACTCAAAACTGGTAGGTTTTTACTACATGCCAGATGTAGAATATGCTGCCTTTACAACCTAAAGAAATGCACCAGCTATTGTGTATCCTTCTCGGCAGTAAAGAATATAAAATGCTATTATTTACTCTTTACTTTGGAAGTCATCTCCTGGCATTTCCAAGACCATTAGAATTCTAAAAAATTTACTGATATGGTAGTTACCTTAATCTTCATAGGGTACACCTCTTCTATCTCCTGTGCCTATGTAAAGACCCCTCAAACACTTGACAATAACTTGCTTTTCTGGTCTGATTAGCATTAAGTCATCAACATAGTGGGTCAGAATGATGTTTCATAGTTGTTCAATTGTTATGTCTGGTAGGTTCCAGATTTTCTTAGAATATAGTATTTCAGAAGGCAGGATAGATAACATAGTCTTGAGCAAGATTTGAGCTTTGTCCCTTTGATAATATCTAGGGAAGTTTGTACGCTATGAAACAAAAGAGAAAATATGCAGTAAGACCATAATTAATATAAAAATGAATAAAACAAGAAAAGATTGTAAGAACATCAATAAAACGTGGCCTCAAAAATTAAAATCAGAGTTAGAATAAGGCAGAAGTGACACTGTGGAAAAATAAATTTATGCTATAAAAGGCCAATGAGAAAAGCCCTCCTAGAATGCAGAGAATAACAACAAAGAGACCAGATGGGAGAAAAAATGGTAGCTATAAAGTCACAATGTTAAAATTCAATACATAGTTCTTTGGTAAGGAGGACTAGATAAAAGATTTTAAAGCAAGTTAAAAGAAAATGTCCTGAGATAAAAGAGGCCACAGATAATAATGACACACTTTGTACCAGTAAAAAATGGTAATAGTCAATAGCTAGATAGATCCTGATGGCATTTTAAAATAAAAAAAAAATAAGAGAAATTTTAAATAAAGTAGTTTTACTAAGGAATTCCAGGAACAAGTAAGAATTAAAAACTGTATGCACAGCATATTTAGGGAGTAATGACAGCATTGTACATAAAATAATGGGATGTAGACAATGTGCTTTAAAAAAGTTTATGGCTTTAATTTTTAAAAAATGATTAGGAAGTATAGAACCACTCTTGGGGAAAATAAATAATTTATATATTCCATCAAATAAATTTAAAGAAAACAAGAAGGGAAAAGTAGAATACCAGAAAATATCTTTATGACCGTGGAGGATGGGGGAGTGTTTCCCTTTACAAGACCCAGAGTGTACTTTCATAGGCAACAACTGACTACTCTGATTACATTCGTATTAAATTCTTATGTACAGCACAAAGCACTATTTTTCAACAAGAAGAAGACAAAAAAAACAGACTTTAAAAAACTTTTTTAAAAATAGATGTGACCAACTCAATAGAAGGGAATTCTAGGAATATAAAGAATGCTCAAAATCAATATTAAAGGACAACACAATAGAAAATAGAAAAAAAGATACAAGCTTTCTTGAATTCAAGCAATTAAGAGGTGAACATGCAATAAACATGAAAATATATGCAATCTCCCTAAAAATAATGGGAATGAAAATTGATATAAAAGGGGATACAATCACAGGGACAAAAATTGAGATGCTTGGCAACAGTAAAACAAGGACATGGAGCAAGAGGAACTCTGATTCCTGAAGTTGGGAGGGCAAATCAGCACAATCGCCTTTGAGAGAAATTTGACAATTTAGTAAGATTGAAGGAACAAATTTCACTCTTAAATACTGAGAGAATAAAGGTTGAATATGTGTGTGCTGTGTGTGTGAACATATGATCTTGGCAGAGGAAGAGACTTTTGTGATTGATTTATGGATAAATGTATAGGTAACAAAATTTAAAAAACAGCATAAAGACCACATTCAGGAAGTGGATATCCTGGGAAAAGGGATGAAATAGACTATGAGGAGCAAACACAGAGATTTCATTTGAATACATAATATAATCTGCCTTAAATTAGGTGGGTAGGTGGCATATATTATTGTATGCTCTATACTTTTTTGATATGCCTTAAAATTTATGAAATCAATGTATGCCTAAATAATACAGATATAGGGATCAATTAATAAATTAGAAAATTTACAAGATAGATCAACTAACCCAAGATCTTGGCCTTTCTGAAGATAAGTTTGCATATGAATAAAAAAAGATATGATAAAGACATACCATGAGAGATGAGATGTTTTAAAATTCTAAGAAGATATCATTTGATAAAGTTGAATAATATTTCAATGACATAGATAATTTTTACGTAAATAAACCTAACTGAAATGTGTGTGAGATTTACTGGCCCACTGGGAGCTATTATACTCCGCTGGAACTCTCTATCTACAGCCTGTGACAGGCCCCTGTCTTCCTAACGCATGAACATTTCTAGGTAGCTCTGGTTCTCTGGTCTCCTCTGACCCTAGGTTCACTGCTGATTCTTTTCTTTGCAATGTTCATGCAAACATACAATTTATCACTTTCCTCCCTTCCTGCCAAAAAAAAAAAAAAAAAAAAGAATTAAAATCACTCTCTCAAGGTATTATGAAGCATGAATGATTTTACTGAAAATCAGATGACCAAGTTAAATATGCCCAAACAAAATAATAGACATAAATTCCATTAGGCCACCACATCACTGTGGAAATGTCATTAGCTATTTTGCTAACATAATCCTCACTTCCCACCACCTCTTTGAGTTCTCTTACCTCTTATTTCTTTATATTCCACTTTCTTCTCTCTCTGCACTGCACAAGACAATAATAATTTCTCTCATTTTTTAGCACATATAGCTAATAATTTCTTAATTCCCATTACTACCCATGCTTTCTGGGTCTCATGTTCTATACCAATGGTTCATCAAAGTATTTTCCCAATAGAAGTCAATCCTCTCTAAAAGGGACTTAAATGACAGATGCTAATATACTATATTTTTCACTTCCTCAATTATAAAGTTGTAAAACAGTATTTACAGCATTATCTCAAATAAGAAATACGCTTAACACATATACATACATCACAAAGCATTTGCATACATATCAATTGACTGTTAATAGCTCATAATATTCTATTTTTATTTTTAAATATTATTTAGATTAGAAAAATGGCATTAAAATACATAAAAGTATAGACATAGTATTCCTTAAATAATGAAGGCAAAATATCCAAGTTTTCTGCTGATGCAGTTTCTATCACCTGTCTAGAACAAACACTGATAACCATCAATCCACCTCTTGGCTAGTTTCACTGACCTAGCATCCTGGGACTTAGGCAGAGATGGAGTGCCATAGTCACTGGGTCTATTCCCTGTTCTATTCCTCCAGAAGCTTTCACTGAACACCTTCCTGTGCTGTTCATCCCTAGTGCTGCTCTGCTGTATTTTCTGGAATCTATAATTTTTCTGTAGTTGAATTTCTGTCCTTTGGGAAGTTGCCTTGTATCATATTGATTTCCACCATGTCTTGCAGTGTTCCTCCCTGAAGTCACTTGCCTAATGTACATGCACAGATGTGCATTTAATGGAAAGTAAGAAACAGTGATTCTGTATTGACACCCTGAAACTGTGGCAAGAAATAACTCCAGGTTTTTCTCTCTAAGTGCTATTTATGTCACTTTCCTTATAGTAGTCTCCTTCCATATTTTCTCATGGAACCCCTCCTAAAACCCTGGGCTAGCACAGTGACCCTGTGGCATATTTTTATAGCAATCTTCACTTAACCTTTTGTAAAAACTATTCCTATATAGTTTAAGCTCCATGAGAACAGAATTGCATTCTTCTTGTTTACTACTGTATTTCTGGATTGTAACAAGTGGTAATTGAATAAATGAAGGGACAGATGGATGGTGGATATATGGATGGGTGGCTGTTACTCAGCCTTCTTAAATTTTTCTCTTATCTTTAACTCTATTGACTTGTTCTTGCAACAAAAGAAATCATTTTAGCCAGTGTTCTCACCAAAATATATGCCTCCTGTAAAAAAGATCTAAAGGAAATTAAAAGTGTCTCAATAAAATCAAAATGACAATTTAATAGGAATCCAATACTAAGATTAAGAGAATTTCAAGCAAAAATTTTTCTTCATTCTTTTCCATTCTGATCTTCTTTTTTTCAGGGACTTATGCTCAAGGGAAAACATGAGTCTTCTCCCTGTTATTGCTCCTACTGACTTCACATTGGTTGGATTCTTCTTTCTCATGGTGACCCCACAAATCCCTGTCTCCTTTATATTGATGGCTGCACAATTTCATGGCCCCTGCCTGGACCATCACATAGCACCGTTTCTCAGATAAACTCTTCCCTGGAGTGCCTTTCTCTGATTATGGCAATGGTCACATTTTCACACCAAATTTATCAGTTTGGTACTTCATATATTTGTAATCACCCAGTCCCTTACACTGTCACCTAAAATATCATCTCTGTGATGTGGAAAGTCTATCCTTCCTACCTTAGAACTCATGGCACTGATGTCCATTTTTAGCACCCTCATTCTATTTGAAAATAGCTCTGATTACTAAGGTCAATTCTTTTCAAAAATGTCCACTGACTATTCTCTTTCTTCTCCATTTCACCTGCTCTTGGCCGCTCTATATCCAAGATTCCCCAAGGCCAATCTGTAAATTTAATGACTAATTTACCCTGATAAATCCTTTATGAGGACATTCTTCTTTTCAAAACCTTCTAGTTGTCTTAGAATTTATAAATATAAGATTCACTGTACTTAACTAGTCATTTTATAATGGATTTATAGTATCTATGTGCATCTACTTCCCTCCAACCTTAATACTGACTCTTGACTACAGTCGTGCTAGTGTCCCCATTCCTACCATCCTGAATTTACTTCTGATATTGTCCTTTTCAGAATGGTCCTCACTCTGCTCTTTTTTTGATCCAAATTCTATTAACTTTGACCAGACCAAATTCCACATACTCACAAAGCCTTCCTTTGAGTCCATACCAATTTTCACTCCTGTGAGCTCCTCTCATATTTTATATTTGATACCAGGTCATTAATCTAAATGCTCCATGTATCTTAGATCTACCTCCCAAATTTGACTCTATACTTTCTCAGGAAAATATATATTAGACTTCCTCTGTATTCCCTATTGTATCATACAGCAGCATGAACTTTAGCACAACTTAGAAAGGAATTGAGTTAGGAAGATAGGGAAACAGTGCAAAGTAAGTGGATGAGACAGATTTTAAGACTAGAGAGTTTTGAGAACTGCTTTCAAGCCTGAGCCAATGTTACCATGACCAAGCTTGTCAATAAGTACAAGCAAACTTGCTATCCACCTGCTGTGTTAAGGAAGCATTTGGAGCTAAAAGACAGTGAGTGGTAGTAGCTTCATATAACACTTCAGCAGTAAAACATCTTTATATTTATTAATATCCTTCTGCAATCCCCTAGCTGATTTCAGTGCAAACTTTCATGTCATACCTGTGGAGAAAGGTGAGGGTAAGGATTGTGAGTACTTTGACATAAGAAGATAAGACATGGAGAGAAATCTCTTGCCAAAACTCTAACAGTGATACAACTGGGAATAGAAACCAGGTCCCATGCCTTACCATCTGGTGTTCTACCAGCTAGACCACACTGTCTTTCTGAACTGCCAACCTAGATTCATAACTGTGCATGTGACATAATTCTGGTCTTTGTTTTTCTGTGCTGTTGAAGATACAACATCTCTTTCATTGGGCATGCTGGAAATTTTTATGTCTACACAAATTTATAATTAGCGACGTTGCTTCTTCACACACAGCAACAAAAAAAACTCAAAGTATTTATTTACATTTATTTCAATGCTATAAAAATTAAGATATTCTTGGTGTAAGATAAAGAAATATTTAATTACAAATTATATAAAGGAATATATTTTGAGAGCTAGTAAATCTTCTGTATTAATTTCTACACATATATGTTTTTGTACTAGAGTTTGAGCTACTTTATTCAACAAAGCAGGATTCTGAGCACACAGAACTTCTGTAGCTTTAGTTTTGTGCCAAGCCATGATTACAGAAATGAGAACGTGGTGCTCTCCACCCGCTCTTCTAGTCCACATGCACACTCACATACATTGTTCACCACAGTTCAGAAACTGTGCTACTCTGACTCAGATTGAAATAAGAATTTTCTATTTAATTAAAAGAAAATGAAGGTTTAGGATCAGGTAAAACATTATTCTCGCTATTCTTCTTTAATTACCAAGCCAGAGATCTATCTGGGGTTGTAAAAACGATGCAATTCTTGATATTAGTATTTAAACCTTTACTCTTTCAAACATCTATGTATGCTTCAGACCAGCTGTTCCACTGAACACTGCACCCACATGTGCTGTTCTTATGCAGATCATTTTGGATGATGGCAATTATAATGTTGTGTATAGAAGTAAAGTGGAGCTTAAAACTATGCAAGCAGAGCCCTGACCATTGTGGCTCAGTAGGTTGGACGTTGTCCCACAAAGCAAAAGGTCACCAGTTTGATTCCAATCAGGGCACAGGCCTGGATTGCAGACCATGAAGGCAACTAAGATGTTTCTTTCCTCTTTCTCCTTCCTTTTTCCCTCTCTAAAAATAAATAAATAAAATCTTTAAAAAAATATGCAAGTGGATGAGTAGCACAGAGGCCGGGTTTGTTTCTAAAAATCATTTTCATCAATATTACAATCTTTTCTTTACACCTTTATGTATTGTCTGGTCCACCACAATACAGAGAATAAACTAGAAAACAAAGTATTCACTTCACAGAAATTAAGAGTTAAAGTAGTGTGGACAATGAGAAGGAATATCATAAACATAGATCACTCAAGGGACAGTCAAGATTAATAAGTGCCAGTAGGTGGTGGAGTTCAGAGGAGCAAACTCAATAACGAGACACACACACCAGAGCTGATCTTTAGAAGATAATAGGGTCACTGCCCTTTTGCTCACTGCTGCCCTAGTTCCTAAACATGGTTTGCCCTACTCATCAGTTCTTATTTTTAAAGGAAAAGGTAAGGTTTTTAAATTTCTTTCAATAGTGAATTTGAAGTAGACATAACATCTCAAGAATTATTTCAGCCCATGAATTAATTCACTGAAGTGTAAAATGAGACTATAAAAAATACAGTTATTACCTTTTCATATTTCTTTTTTATTTGAAATATATATACATATACATGTATATATATGAAATCTCACTTAGAAATATAAAGCTATGAAAAGAGAGAGGGAAGAAGCAAAGGGCAAGTTGTGGTTGATAAGAAAAAATAGCCAAAAATGTTAAGCCCTCAAATTCAGGATAAAGCAAGATTGGGGTGGGTAGAAAATTATAAAGTAAATGGATGAACAAGGAAAGAGAATAATTATAATATTTTTATAAATAAACTGAACAAAAAAAGAAATACTTCATTTGTGATAGAAGATAATAGTGTTACAGGGTATAAAGCATTTTATTCAAGGGCCATATATTTAGGCTACTGGAAAAAGTCATTGTCCAAGATTTGAAAATAGAGGAGTATCTTGCTTTGTTGTTGAAAATGCTGATAACTATAAATGGGTTTTCTTAAGAAATTTAAACATTCAATTGAAACAAGACAGATAAAATAAAATGAAGAGGGAAAATATTGGGAATAAAGGGACTCTGAAGGAAACCCCCGTAATTCCACTTCTGTTCATATAGCCTGCCTTTCTTCAGGTAGAAAAAGGACAGAAAGCTTAAGTGGGCACTTGAGCTCTTCAACACATAAATGGTTTTCTCTCCCTTTACTCACTTCTCTCTCTGCTTCCTACTTCCCTGCTCTTCTCTAGTCTGATCTATTCTCTGCCTTCCCCTGGGTGACCTATTGCCACCACTCCCCCACCATTTCTCAGGACTTTCTCTTCAATGAGAATGGCCTCTCCCCCTTTCCTTGGTCACATGTCATAGCTTTGTGAATATTTCTAAATAGTCACAACATCTAAGATGCATTTTTTTTCTCTTCAGAACATCCAATATTACATACTTTCCTGGGTTAAATTTATTTTGTTTTATTCGGGTTAATCATGTATTCATGTCATGTGCTGTATTTTATAAACTAAGATTATGATAAGTAGTATGAATACATCTTCTGTCTTTGATGCTATATAAACTTTCTCAAGCTGACTAGATTGGTGAAAGATAGTGATGACTGGGAGGTGAGGCTTAATAAATGTCTGTTGTTTCATTAATAATAAGGATAGCTATCATAGATCTAACATTCAGTACTTGTAATATGCCAGGCTTAGGGCTAGATACTTGATTTTTGTACAAGTAAACATGATCATAAGAATTATCATTCATAATAATACCCTTCTTTCCTTTCCTTCTTTTTCTCTCTTCCTTCTTTCCCTCCCTCCCTTCCTTCCTGTTTTTCTTAGGAGAGTGCCATGATATAAAAACATTTTTTAAAAGTTTCTAAATCTTTATAAAAGATTTTATAAAATATTGCATTTTATAAATCAAGGTCAAATTGATATACATTTTAGGCTTACATAAGGAAAGCATTAACAATCTATATGATATTTTTAAAATAAAAATTATTTTATTCACATGCTAAATATGTGTTAAACCTACAGGTTTAAACACTCACATCAGATTATGGAGTCTGAATCTCTTTCCAGACTAAAACTTTCCAAGTCAGTGGAAAATGAAATAATTAGCCAGCTAGATCCTGTACTCAGTTATCAATTACTTCAGAACATTATTCAGAAATACCTGATGAACAATTAATAATAAATTCTGCCCTGCTTTTAAGCTCTGCTTATTTTCAGGTACCCACTGTTATTACAAAGTATGAACTACAACTTGCAATCTCCATGGCCCTGAGAAAATCACAGACTCAAGCCTGAGCTTCTCATTTGTGTATCAAATCTGGCTAAGCATTTTTATAGCATGACCATCGCAGACTAGTTGCATATACATCTTTTGGGCCAGGCATGTGCTCAGCTTTTTCAATTCCCCTGTTAGGGCTAGTTGATAGTCTCTGGCAAGCTATCCATTTTCACTTAATTATTTAAATTCTCTTAGTGATTGGCTGGTATTATTTTTATATTTTATGATAATAAAGAACAGGTAATGCTCGAATATCTAGTTCTAAGAGGCAAAGTTTTCAAATGCTTTTATGCTTTGCATATTTTCTCAGATCCTGAGATTGATTCAGTATTCACTGGTATTTTCTTTTCATTTCTATGAATTTATTTTTAATATTTATCCAGCTCAGATTGTATGTATGTATGGATGGATATATGTACTGGTATTATGAAAGGTAAAAACACAATATATTTTGCCCCAAGTGGCCAGTTAACCAACATTGTACTTTGCAATATTTTCTGCCTCTTGTATTCCAGGATCTGTTTTAGGGTTATCTGTTCTGTTCTCTTGATCTGTCAGCTTATTCCTATGTCAGTATCACACTGTTTTTAATTATTGGCTCTTATAATAGAATAAGTGTTCTTGTTCCAGTATTTAATTCATTATTTTTGGACAGTTCCCCACTGTTTATTTTTTTAAGTTGTATTTTTCAATCATCTTCCCAAAGTCACAAAACAAATTCCATTGGGATTTTGTTTAGGGATTTCATTTTGAAGAGACAAATTGATTTGGGAAGAACTGGCATCATTACAACATTTAATCTTCCCAATAAGATAATATAAACTTCTGTCTGATATGTGACACCTATTTTCTTTCTATTATCATTTTGGGGAAAATGGCTGTGAACAAAATTTCAAATATTCTGACACTGCTTGTCTGGTTTATGGATGAATAGGATTGTTAACTTCTTTAATCTCAACAGCCTCCTCATTCATGATGGAGCCTGCTTTTGAGCACTTTATTGAGGTGAAAGAGAGTCCAAAAGTGAACCCAGATTAATAGTTCCAGAGACAGGCATGGTCAAGAAGGGAGCTGATACAGTTGGATGTGAAGAGGACTCCTCTATGTCTGGCCAGAGGTCTATCTGCCTGTGAAGTCACTAATCATCCCTGTTCCTTCTTGTATATTTTCCTGCCCTTTTGTGGCTGCCTCTTCTCCATCCTGCCAGGCACATTGGCTCAATATATGTTTGAATTGAGTTTAGGTGCCAAAGGAAGCTTAATTCTGGGCTTCATAGTTCACTTTCCCACTGTTAACAAAAAGACCACATCAGAAGTAGGGAATAGAAAATAAATGTAGAGCCTAGTTTTGAGGGAAAGTATATGCCCTTAGTAACTTTTTTTAGTACTTAGAAGATGCTTCATTGCTTCTTGTCATCTCTATCAAAGCTATCTGATTCACCTTTTCTTAGGGATTAAATTGTATTTTTAAGGAAAAAAACTTCATAGCCACCTTTCTCTTCTATGAACACTGAATGCTCCCTCTTTTTTGATGAAAATAATTTCATTTCAAGGAGACAGCTTGGAAGACACAAGCTCAACCATCAACAGATTGCAGGCCTTGTGGTTGAAGAGGTTGAGAGGTCTGTGGGTTTCATTTTTGTCCCGACACATTTCCATAAATTTTGGATAAAGTGATGCCACCAAGCTCTAGTGTGAGCCCATGATGGCTATGGGAAATAAAAACTGTTAAAATGAAAGTTCAGGTTTTACAGATCTATAGACCCATGAGATCCAGAAGTGGGTTGCATAGTTCCTGCCTGTGATGCCTGGTTCCAGCATGCTCTGTAATCTCCCTTTTATGTTTGTTAACCCACAATTCTCCCCAAAAAAATGTTTGGAAATTTGATTCTAAGCAGCATTAATAATACAAATACTTTCCCCTCTTCCTGAGATTCCATTTAAAATATACATTTAAGCATGATCCATGTGTTTATTTTAAATGTTTACAAATGTAGTATTTACATTAGAAAATTGACATTATATTTTCATACTGCTCCAAATATTCACATCTTTCAAAATGAAAAGGGAGTTAATAAAATTTTCCAGTGTTAGGTTACTGTGTTAAAATAGCAAGAAACAGAAAAGACAGTGAGATGTTGAGTTATAACCTCCTTAATTCTATCTGGTATTGCTTTCCTTATGGAATCTCTCAAAGTTGAGGAAGTCAAAGTCAGATTACCTGACTGTCAGGTCTGCTCAGCACAGACTGATGGTGTGTACTCTGTATAGGGAAAGTATAATTCAGAGGTAAGCAAAACACGAGCTCTTCAGAACAGTCTTCAAATATACATTGGTTATTGTCTAACTGATCTGCTTACTATTCCAAAAGTGTTACCTAGTCTCTTTAGATGCCTGATGTTCTGTCGCATTTCACAACCTTCCACAGCCTCTACTTGTTTTAGATCTATTTTTCATGACAGGATGATAGCTTTCTCTCCTTGCAGTTGCTTTAGAAAAGTACTATGAAAAATGTTTCATAAAATTTTCTTTTTTCCTTTTTTTTTGTTTGCCCTTTGGGTAACTCTTGTATACTCCTTTCACATGCATCACGAAATTAGATTTTTATAAATTATACTGCATGTCAGTTATGTATTAGAGCAATCTCTCATCTTCACATTAGAAGCACTGGATGTTGTCTTCAGCACCTGATTCTCTAGGATCCATGTTTCAGAAAATATAGTAACGCATGTTATGTGAACAGTGTCAGCAAGCCGTCATTCCTAATATGAGGTTCTAAATTATAAATATTATCAGACATTCCAGTGCAGCATTAGGAGATGATGCTGTGGTTAAAAGAGGAGAACATTCACACAACTGCCAGGCAGAGGCAAATGAAAAGACTAAAATATATTGCTTCTATTAGTTTTAAAAGCTGAATTGGAAAGCAGCAGCAACTTGGTCTTATGTAGTAATATAGTTTGGAACTCTATATAGTATTTTTCTTTCCGTTTATAAATAAGAAAGTAAATCTATGACATATTTACTCCCCACCTCTCTTTGCCCTTCCAGGTTGGTCAGTGTTCAGCTTGGGCAAATACCAAAAGAGAGATCTGTAAATCTTTTTGGACATTTGCTGAAGGTGGGAGCCCAGCAGTAGCTTTATAATAGTATCTATTATTAAAGCACATCCATTTTACAAAAAGGATCCATGCCAGCAAGCACTCCAAAGGACCCAGTCGCATTTTACCTTAAGAAGGCTGATATTTATAACATCAAAATAAAATAGCTCACACAGTTGAATGGAAAGCAACAAAGAAGCAGCCAAAGACGGGGTGCAACCTGTACTTCTAGCATAGCCAACCCAGGGGCTTCACTCACACACAGAAGAGTAAGTGATTATGGAGTCATGACAACATCAAGTTGTAAACACAAGCCTCAGGCACTCATTTATCCATGTTTCTTGTAGACAATTATTTACAGGTTCAAATAGTGGGGGCCAATCACTAACTACAGATGCATATTGCTGTTATTTCATGGTGATTTGCATTTTTCTGAGTGAAACTAGCATTTATACAATGTTAAATGTACAAAACACTGAGAACGTTCACAAGTGAAGTTTTAAATGTCTCGCTCATATGCCCATATTTTTTTATGAAGGAACGTTATTTAAAATAAGCTTATGTATTTAAAATTCAGTATATAATGTTGTCTATTCACAATTACATAATAAGGATTTTCTAAAATATCACCGTTATGACATATACCCATGGAAAGAAACTGACACAATCACATTGTCTTTAAAATCTGATGTTGTAAATACTATGAGGCAAACATGAAAATGAGGCCCAACTCACAAATGCCCAGGCAATCCAAGGTTGTCTTGTTCACAAAATACACTTTTCTTACCATGAATTAACAATCTTACTATCATCTTTTCATTATATATTTGATTTGAGTTTTCTATACTTTAAAATATTTGAGTATTTCTTTCCCTTACACCACAGAAATGCAAGCATACAACTTTCTCAGGTTGTGACAAAAACTATTTGAAAAACTGCATTTTGTTTATGCTATTCATTAACATTCAGCAGCACAATAATTATAAAATTAGGACTATATTTATTTCTTATATACCTATGTAGTTTTAAAACACTATAGTGAGTTTCCAAAATTTTACTTTAATTGTGAAACTTAAAAATGAACTATATATACCATTTGACATCTATATGATATCCTGATTCTAACTTGAGCTATTGTATGTGGATATTCATTCCTGGAATGGTACATCCCACTCCCCCCCCCACCCAGATATCTATTTACAGAGATATCAATCCATTGATTCATCATTTTCCACATCATGGAAGCAGTCAATTATTTCTTGGTATCCATCCACCTCATCAACTTAATTGGTATTTACTTAGTCTTGCCATATTGGGTATATGGAACTGTGTTAAGTGCATGGTGGAATGGTTTAACTTTAAACAATTTCAATCCATACACACACACACTCATCGACCTAACACAATAGTATACTGGCTTTGGCGGCATATATTTAGTAACAGTCAGTAGAGGGTAGGGCTGGCCTATTGGTCCAGCAGTCTCTGGGGGTGCAGGAGCTTCCTCTGTTCATGAGTGAATATGCAGCAATAAAGTATTTCTATCAGCTGTACTGCACTTTGTATCTATGCCATAACACCAGAAGGATATCAGGATAATTTGGCTGCTTTATTTATTTTCAGAGGTTATGTGTCAGTTGAATGTGTATTTTTTATTAAATTTAAAAAATTCATTAATTATGATCCTCCAAACTCCAAAGAATTAAAGTATTTTTTCTTATTTTAAAGCAAAAAATAATTTTTATTTTATCGAGATCTCATAATTTCTATGTTAATAATATCTACCAATCCAACATTGAAGTCTCACAGAAGGTATGATTCTGCATGGAGGTTTTACTGAATATTTCTATTTATTCTTTCAATTACTCCATTTGTTTGCATGAAAGGCATTCTTCTCAAACCAATATAGTTACTTCCAGAATTTGAAAAGCAGACTATCACAACACATAGAACAACAAAGATATTGAAAAATAATTGCTACATTAAAAAAAAAATTTGTTTTTCATTATCCCTATCCTATTTATATACAATAACAAAAACCCGAGGCATGCTTACATAAGTATAATTATTAGCTACCTGGCTGTTAGACACAATTTCTTTGAAACTTCAGTTAACAGTTGTCATTTGGTTGATAATTTATATTCCTGATGCTGTAGCCCAGCCCAGTCTCCAAAATCTTCACATTTCTGTTTAACCTCTGAGTTCAAGTTAAGTGTAATGGTGAATGTAAAATCAGGAAAAAAATCCATTTGAAAACATGGAGAAGGAGAGAGATGAGTGGAAGTCAGAAAGTAAGGCATGTGCAGATTGCTCAACTGTAATATTAATGTCCTAATGCTTTAGAATGGCCAATACTGCAGTGTGTTTCAGCTAAAAATATGTACACACCACATCTCCCTGGGGCCTAAGAATACTTTTGATTTACTTTCTCAAGAAAAAGGAAATTCCAGTTTTGCTAGTTTATAGGTATGCTGCATTTTTTGTTCTCTTCAAGTATGCCAAGAAGTACAGATAAACTAATTTTTTTAAAGTCCTCCTTCTATAGACTGAAAGTATTTTCTGTACTGCAGATGCTGAACCTTGTTTTATGATTCTTACATTCAGTCAAGGCAACAAAAAATAATTATGATTACTACATGATCTAAATAAAGTGAAGTAACCTTTGCTTTAAGGTTAAAAGAGTGCATGGAAAAATGTACTTGAAAAAACAAAACACATTGCCCTGGTTAGGTAGCTCAGTCAGTTAGAGCATTGTCCTCAAACACCAAGGTTGTGGGTCTGATCTTCTGTTAGGGTACATACAAGAATCAACCAATGAATGCATCAGTAAGTGGAACAACAAATCTTTCAATCTTTCCCTCTCTCTCTCTCTCTCTCTTCTCCTCCCTACCTCCCCCATTCCCTCCCTCCTTTCCTCTCTCTAAAAAGTCAGTAAGATTAAAAAACAACGAAATACAAAATAATGCATTTGTACACTAAAGGATAGCTTGAGAGAAGAACCTAAGACATTGGTTCAACTTTAGCAAAAAGTGTCAGTTGGTATTATACTCTATGAAAGAATCAATATGATACAGTAAAATGCAGTTCTACCACCTCTAAAATACCTATAATGCAAACCACAGTTTATCTGCTCTGAACTCTTTGAAATACAAGGGTGGCATAGGCTTTAGGCTTTTTGTTTATTGATTAGTTTGTTTTACTCTTCCTGAATTTCAGTGAAGTTACAGATTTTGAATCCATAACTCTATTTCAAGTCACCCCCAGTAACGGAGTTTATATCAAAGGAGTGGTCTACAACCGTGGAATTAAACAGTGAGTTGACAAAATCACTTCTGTTTTTCTACAACTTCTGGGAAGAGAAAGTGCAGTGAACATCAGCAAGCCCTCATACTCCATATAACCCACCCACACTAGTTGTGGAGAGGAGTTCTGCTCTGTGGTCTACTGAACCCCAGGCACCATCCTTGCCATCTGACATCAGGGAGCTTTGCTAGACCAGCTCCAAGTGATTAGTAAAACACAGGGATGGTGCTTCATTCCTGTGTTGTCATGAAAATGAGGTTGGCAAGGAGGAAATATGTGAATAACCTTTTGAAGGTCAAGCTATTTTTGTCCATAGGGATGTAGTAGCCCAGAGCCAGAATAAGGAATCACAGGCCAGCGGAGGTAGCACCTGGGCATTAAAATGTCACTGAGGCCATGACAATGTGACTGAAAATGCTGAGAGCTGTAGCAAATTGTATTTTCCAGACTCCTCCCAGAGAGAACTGCAAATCACTGAAAGAAATGCCATGATAAGCCGCTTGTTTACCCTTGCAGCCTCAACCAAGCACGGTGCCTGAAACAAAGTAGGTGCTAAATAATATTCTTGATATAATACTCATGAAGCAGAAATGATGGGAAGTGTGACCTCCAGAGACATATTTGAGTAAGAAATGATCACTGTATGGTCCTTAAAATGTTTTCTAAAGAGGGGTCCCTCTAAGGAACATTTCTCTTATTCTAAAATGCCTTAAAAAGAATGTTTGTTCCTTGAGTGGGGAATGAAAGCTAAATTGCTCTAAACATTAGAAGAGAGGATGATTTCTGAACCAACACCTCTCTGCTCATACCCTTCTCAGTTCAGCTTGTCTGCTAATGTATGTTCATAGTTAAGGAATATTACTTTGAAAGGGTGCCAAATTATTCATTTGCCCTGTGAGCCCACATATCTCAGGTTGCCCCTGAAAGTGATGCTATAACTTTAAACTTGACTGTAGTTATATTTTCTAGGAATTCTAGCCCAGCCCTGTTAGTACATTCATTTTGGAGTCTGGACAAGAACCACTGTTCAGACTCATGACTCAATGGCTCAAATTGGTTCAATGAAAAGCCTCTCCCCAGTTCCCTTCCCTGTAAAAAAAAAAAAAAAAAAAAAAAAAAAAAAAAAAAAAAAAAAAAAAAAAAAAAAAAAAAAAAAACTGCTGCAAAGAGTAGAGCTGGTCACACTGTTTCCAGTGAAACAATCAATAGAAGTTGTTTATATAAGGCAGTATGAAGGAAATTTTTCATAACCTTTCATTAGAAATGAATAAAAATATCTGAGATATGAGTTTATTTCTTGACATCAAGTATTTTTAACCACAATAGTAAAATGATTGAAAAGTGTGTCTATTTAGACAGTACACATTTGGACAATTTCATTTCAATGCTTTAAAACAATGTTACCCAGTAAAACACCTAATTTATTTATTTATTTATTTTAAATAATTACTTTATTGTTGTTCAATTACAGTTATTTGCATCCTCTCCCCTCCCCTCCTCCCATCACATCCAACCCCTCCTCCCCCCCAGCCTCCCTCCTCCCCCTTAGTTCTGACCATGTGTCCTCTACAGTGATTCCTGAAGCAAAACATAACCAGAGACATTGAAATTAAGAACACCTAATTTATTTTAACAAATCATGAATTATACACAAGATGACAAAGGCTGTTCGGTGGAAATCTACATAACCTTGCTTCCTACAACCCTCATTGGAAACACTAGGCCACCAGGACAATAGATGGGGCACACTATTACCACGTATAACAGATTATAGAAACTTTCTCTGCAATAATGATAATTAATAAAAGAAAACTCTAATGCTTTAGAGAACATTGTTTTTAGGTATAAAATGTTTGCCATTATGGAATTCCTGAATGAAGTATCTTCTATTGTACAATCAGAAACTGTGATATGTGCTAAGGATAGACAAAAGACTCAAATATAGCTGAGCTATATAATTCTTATAAAAATGCCTTGTTGGTGAAATTCAGCCTGCAGTGCTTCTTCCTTCATTGCCAAAATTTATCAACATTTATGAAAGAGGATTAGCTAAATCCTCCATTGAAATGTTAGAGTGTCTGATTTCCCTGACTTTTGTTTCTGGATTACCACTTTTAAAAACCTCTGACAATTCAAAGAAGAATGGGAAGCAAAAAGGCTATTACTCATAGAACTAAGTCAGATGAAGATCAATTTTAAAATATAAGCAAATAAACAAGGAAACAGAGAGAAGAAACCCTGTATACTTTAAGTATCATGTATACAAATTGGGAACATTAAGGTATTTTTGTTAACTTTCAACTTTATTTTCTAGAGCAACCATATTACAAAGGCCCAATTTTTGAAGGTTGTGGAAAGACTTAAAGAAACATGATTCTGATGGTGAATGTTTAAAAATTGCTTTTGCTGATCTAGCATTAACTGGAAAAACAAACATTTGAAATGAATCTCTTGTTTTCTGTTTCCCTTTGAGATATCATTTTGGATCCAGAAATATTGCATTAAATAAGAGTACTGATATTTGGCAATGCATGGAGATGACTTCCATGCTTTTCCTCCACCTTCCTACTCTCTACCCCAGAAGCAGGATTAGTATAAGGGAAATGCTCCTGCCAAAGAATTGCCTGATCACAGGCTCTAAATGTACTACTCAGCTGTTTGTAAATATCAACAGCAAATTCCCAGACTGGGTCAGTATAGAAGTTCAAAAAGTGAGAGGAGCACAGAGCCAGGTAGGATAAAGGCAACAGCTCAGCTCTGCTGCAGGTACCATGCACCTCTTCCCTGCCAGAGCCATGTCTTGGTCTGGGACTCTGGACAGCCATCTCCTTGACACTGAATATTTGCTTCTCTATTCTGTCAATTCCTGAAGTTCTAGCTGTTGTCTGTGAGACTTAATAACACTGAAATGTCTGATTATAGATATTATTTATTGTGTGTAGATAGAATTTTTAACACTGGAAAAGTCAGAAAATAACAAAGAAGTTAAAAATCATGCCTAACACCATCAACCAGAGTAATCATTGCTAACATTTTTACATACACGTTTACAGTAGTTTTTCCATGCATAGATGTAATTTTAAGGTATTAGATAGCCTGAACTTTGTATACTATGCATAAATATTTTCTCATGTCATTTTTAATGTCTGCATATTTCATCCTACCAATGTACCACTGTATTAACCAATGCATATTGCTGAACAATTAGATTGCTTTAAATTTTATGTTATAATAATTCTGATATAGATATTTTAAAAAATCATTGGGTAGTGCATCCATAACATTTTTCTAAGGATAAACTCTGAAGAGTAAAATGTATTAAATTGACTTTGCAACAGGTGATTTTGGTATTGTCATGATTTGTATCTATATTATTCAGGGTAAGCTAACTGCTAAAACAAACAACTTCAAACTCTCAGAGCTTTAATGCAGCAAAGTTTTTTTTTGGTCACATTGAGTCTCATGAGGATGTTCCTGATAAGCAGTTCTCCTGGGTGGCTCTTTTCCAAGCAGTAAACTCAGGACCCTGGTTCCTTTTACTACATGTTTCCATCATCAAGGGGTCTAATGGGTACCATCCTATATGACTCAGGATGTTTTATGGACTGAATCTTTAGATAAAGGGATTCACTATAGTTTTCTAAAATAGCTTAATACTGAAAATACTTTCAATGTTTAAAAAAGTAAGATTTGTGCTCTGTGCCTTAGGGAATGACCATGGAAGAATCTAACAGTGTGTCTTTTCAACTCAACCAGTAAAAGAATGACCCTTTTAAAGGTATTCTTTTTAAGTTTACCATACCCTCTACAATTCCGGTCACGTTTGTTGCTAGTGAAGGAAACTGTTATTAGTTACCCTCTCATAAGGTCATGGGTGATTGCTAACTCTGTTCTCTTTCCTTTTTGCATCCTCCTGAAAAACAAGAGGCTTGTTTTGCCTCTAATGCTTCACTCTAAGAAATAAGGCAGAGTAATCAGAGAGACAGAAGGAGAGAGTAGGAGGAAAGGAATAAAGGAGAGAGATATGGAGGGGGAATAAAGATTAATATAGAAAATAAGACAAAGAAAGAAAAGAGAAAAATATAAAATGATCACAGACAGTGATACAATTGTTTTGCTTTCAAATTATGCACTGGTAGAATTGCCTAGTGATGGAATAGTTAGAAATATGCTGCAAAATATGTCTATTGTCAGGAAAACTAGAGAAGAATAGTATAATTTCAGAAAACAAAACTATCATTAGGGACACTGAAAAAGTGAATGGAGAATACAGCTAAGTTTCTGTTTTGATTTAACTCAATATGAAGAATATGTGGAATCTAACGAACAAACTGAACTAACAAGCCAAACAGACCATAGATGGAGAACAGATGACAGCTAGCAGTGGGGGGAAGTTAGGAGGTAGACAGACTGAGCAAAAAGGAAAAAGGACTCATGGACATGGACAACAGGGTGGTGAGTGCTGTGGGGAGGGGGCTATAAAGGGACTAAATGGTAATAGAAAAAATACAATAAAGATTATATATTGAAAAAAGGGGAATAACTTATAATAGCATATTCATATTTAAAAATTTGAAAATAAATAGTCTGATATATTATGAATTGTTGAATGACTTTTTCATCTACTTCAGTTTCTTTCCCCTTTTAAGGCACAGATCAAACCAAGACTCACAGACTGTACTTCCTGTTTCTGGAGTAAAAAATGGCTTTGTGGTTCCTATTTTATCTTTGTTTTCTCCTCTCTCTCTCACTCTTCTCTGTTTTTACAATTTTCATCACCCAAGACAATCACAACCAACTTGAATATTTTTTCTCAGTTATATTTCCTTTAAGAATTTACTTCTCGGGCATACCATTCACCCTTATACTATTTTCAAAATAAATTCCAAATGATCTTAATCAAAACAGAAAACACCGTCTTTGAACAAATTCAACTGATTTAGGAATTTCTAGGAATACTTTCAAATAAAAATAACTTTAGAGGCCTCAGCAGAACTGCTGATCATGGTATAACCTTGCAAAGATGTGAGAAAGGGAAAAATAAAAGGAAAATACCCTAACAATGACCCGAACAGCAAAGATTTCCTAGTGTGACCCAAGACAATACCAGATTACTGTACTAGCTCAGTGTCTGGTGAGGACAAAAGATAGTACACTCAAACTGATGAACTAGGAGAGATTTTAACCACAAAATTACTTGGAAAGGTGTAGGCAGTGTAAGAGAAACTGACAAAGAAAAATTTTATAGCCCAGAACTAGTAACATGGGGAGTCATTTCCACCCACAGACCTGAAGGGACAAAGGGAGAGAGCAGGTACCGATATTCAGGAAAATTACATGCTACCTGACATTCGCTGTGACCTTTGGTAGAGAGAGACAGTCAACCCTCAGCAACCTTGCAGGCAGAAAGCTAAGGAATTAAAAATACTGACTTCACTCTCAGTTTTCTACCAGTGGCTCCCATTGGGTGAACCCAGTTGGAGATCAGAGGTCAAAGGAACTTCTTGTCGCAGCACAGAAAAAGTCAGGTTCCAGGGACCTACAGTGTGGCCAGGCAGAGAGTGGCTCTGGAGTAGCAAACAGAAGTTAGTGAGCACAGCTTCCTATGTGGTCTCCTCACTTCTGTGCAAGCCCCCAACCATCTGTTCAGAGCATCAAGAGGGACTCTTTGAAAATATAAATCTTTGTATGTCATTCTAGTGCCTAAAACACTGCAGGGGCTTTTCCTGACACTTAGGATAAAATTTAAAATCCTTACTATAATCTACAGACCCTATATGATCTTGTTCTTGGCTACTTTTGCAATGCAATCTCTAATTACTCTTTCCATCTTCTCTTTTGCTCCAGCCACAATAACCTTCCTGCTTTTCCTCAATACTCCAAATTCCTTCCTGTTTTGCACTTCTGGTCTTTCTGTCTAAAAGCTTTTTCATATTCACTCACTGTCTTTAACAGGTCTTCTCAGATTTGTTCACCTAAAATAGTAGCTTTTATTATTCTTTATCTCCTCATCCTGTTCTATATTTCTTCATAGCAGTTATTACTGCCTGTTTACTATCTCCCTCCCTCTATTAGAATATAAGCTCCAGACTTC